>MU698798.1:247888-380228 GCA_026770625.1 Nicotiana glauca | reverse complement strand
GGAGATCTACACCTCCTACCATATAAAGCCTCATACGGCGCCATCTGAATGCTGGACTGATAACTGTTGTTGTAAACAATCTCCGCCAGTGGCAAGAAATGATTCCAAGACCCTCTAAACTCAATCACAGCTGCACAGAGCATATCCTCAAGAATCTGAATAGTGCGCTCGGACTGTCTGTCCGTCTGGGGGTGAAATTATGTGCTCAACTCCACCCGAGTGCCTCACTCCTGTTGCACGCTTTCCAGAACTGCAATGTAAACTGAGTACCTCTGCCTGAAATGATAGAAACTAGAATACCATGCTAACAGACGATCTCCCTGATATAAATCTCCGCCAACCGCTCCGACGAATAAATGGTACACACAGGAATGAAATGAGAGGACTTGGTCAGCTTATCCACAATGACCCAAGCGGAATCAAACTTCTTCAAGGTCTATGGGAGTCCCGATACAAAGTCCATGGTGATACGCTCCCACTTCCACTTCGAAATCTCTATCTTCTGAAGCAACCCACTCGGACGTTGGTGCTCATACTTCACCTGCTAGCAGTTGAGGCATCTAGACACGTAGTCAACTATATCCTTTTTCATCCGCCTCCACCAATAGTGCTGCCTCAAGTCCTGATACATCTTCGCGGCACCCGGATGGATGGAATACCGCAAACTATGGACCTCTGCTAGAATCAACTCTCCAAGACCATCAACATTGGGCACACAAATCCGGCCCTGCATCCTCAATACACCATCATCCGCGATGGTCACATCTCTGGCATCACCACGCTAAACTCTGTGCTGAAGAACAAGAAAATGAGGGTCATCATACTACCGCTCCCTGATACGATCAAATAGGGAAGACCGAGAAACCACACAGGCTAGAACCCGACTGGGCTCCGAAAGGCCCAATCTCAAGAACTGGATAGCTAAAGCCTGAACATCCATCGCCATAGGTCCCTCTGAGGCTGGTAAATATGCCAAACTCCGCAAACTCCCCGCCCGACGACTCAAGGCATTGACTACCACATTGGCCTTGACCGAGTGGTTAAGAATAGTAATATAATAATCATTTAACAACTCTAACCATCTCCTCTGATGCATATTCAGATCCTTCTGCTTAAGCAAGTGCTGCAAACTCTGATGGTCAGTGTAGATCTCGCAAGGCACCTCGTACAAATAATCACACAAGATCTTCAAGGAATGAACAATAGCAGCTGGACAGGGTAGCTCTTTTCATGTACCTTCAACTGTCTGGATGCGTAGGCAATCACCCTACCGTCATGCATCAACACCGCTCCAAGTCGAACTCGTGAGGCATCATAATAAACTGTATAAGACTCCGAACCGGTAGGCAGCATCAAGATTGGGGCTGAAGTCAAAGTTGTCTTGAGCTTTTGGAAACTCGCCTCACACTTCTCTGTCCACTGAAATGGGGCACCCCTTTTGGGTCAATCTAGTCATAGGGGCCGTAATCGATGAAAACCTCTCCACAAAGTAACGGTCATAACCCACCAAGCCAAGGAAACTACGAATGTCTGTACC
This sequence comes from Nicotiana glauca, assembly GCA_026770625.1. Classification (NCBI taxonomy): domain Eukaryota; kingdom Viridiplantae; phylum Streptophyta; class Magnoliopsida; order Solanales; family Solanaceae; genus Nicotiana; species Nicotiana glauca. The sequence goes on along the minus strand of MU698798.1, from coordinate 378,691 downwards.
TGAGGAGGGCCTGGGCCAACTCTGCACGACCTCCTCCTTCCTTGGATCCACCCGAACACCCTCAATCGACACCACATGACCTAGGAATGCCACGGAACTACCCCAGAACTCACATTTTGAGAACTTGCATATAATTCCTTCTCTCTCAAGGTCTGAAGCACTGTCCTCAGGTGCTGTTCATGATCTTCCCGACTCCGAGAATACACCAGAATATCTTTAATGAAAACAAAAACGAATGAGTCAAGATATGGCCTGAATACACTGTGCATCAAATGCATAAAAGCTGCTGGGCATTAGTCAGCCCGAATGACATAACAAAGAGCTCGTAATGACCATACTGAGTCCTGAAGGCAGTCTTCGGGATATCTGGCTCCCGAATCTTCAATTGATGGTAACCTGGGCGCAAATCATTCTTGGAAAACACCTGTGCGCCCTGAAGCTGGTAAAACAGATCATCTATACGGGGCAAAAGATAACGGTTCTTCACTGTAACTTTGTTCAACTGGCGATAATCAATGCACATACGTATAGAACCATCCTTCTTCTTTACAAACAAGACAGGGGCACCCCACGGTGAAACAGTGGGCGGAATAAAACCCTTACCAAGCAATTCCTGCAATTGATCCTTCAACTCTTTCAACTCAGAAAGAGCCATGTGATACGGAGGAATGAAATGGGCTGGGTGCCCGGTAACAGATCAATGCCAAAACCAATGTCTCTATCAGGTGGCATGCCCAGGAGATCGACTGGAAACACATCGGGATAATCCTGTACCGCTGGGACTAAATGAACAGAAGGGGCATCAACACTGACATCTCTCACATAAGCTAAATACGCGGCACACCCCTTCTCAACCATACGCCGAGATTTAAGAAAAGAGATAACTCTACTGGGAGTGTGATCTAAACTTCCACTCTACTCAATACGCGGAATACCTGGCATAGCCAACTTCACGGTCTTGGCGTGGCAATCAAGAATAGCAAAATGGGGCGACAACCAGTCCATGCCCAGAAAAATGTCAAAATCTACCATACCGAGTAACAATAAGTCCGCTCTGGTCTCAAAACCACAAATAGTAACCCAGCATGACCGATGAATGCGATCCACAACAAGATAATCTCCCACAGAAGCAGAAACATAAACGAGGGCACTCAAAGAATTCCAGGGCACACCCAAATACGGAGCAAAGTAAGAAGACACATAAGAATAAGTAGAACCTAAATTGAATAGAACCAATACACTTCTATAAAAAACCATGACAATACCTTTGATGACAGAATCGGAGGCAACAATCTCGGTACGGGTAGGTGGGTAGCAACTGTGGTTGTAACTAAAGTTTGAGAACTTTGCGGGGCGCGTTGTGGCCGAGAGGTCTGTGGAGGTGCACCCATCCCAAGTCTAGGGCAATACCTCACCATGTGGCGTAAGTCACCACACTCGTGACTGGCGTGGCAGCGGAAACTGTGCGGTACAGGTACTCCGAGATCCCTGAACACCTGAAACTCCGTGGGAACTCTAAGATGCAGACTGAGTTGGCTGACCCACAAAGCCTCTACCATGACGTACCCTACCTCCGAAATAAGGACCAGTATATCTCCCTGGTCAACGAGGTGTACTCACTCCTCTATACTCTCCCTCCTGACCTCGTTTGTCCTTTCTCTCTTAGACCCACCTGTCCTCTACTCGTCGAAAGGTCTTCACCACCTGCTGAACTAGGACCACAGGCTTTGTTGCCATGATACCTAGAAACTGACCAATGGAAGCTCGCTGCTCTGGAGTGGGGGCGGTGGAAGTCTGGGTCCCTCCCCCGATCTGTGAAGTAGTCGGTACAACCTGAATCAATCCGACCTGAATCAATGTACCAAACATCCTCAGGAACTGTGCCAAAGTCTCCTAAAGGGCTAGAGTAGTAGTATCTGTAGGCGCATCAGGTGCCTGAACTTCGGCTGGATCTGTTAGTGATACCTCGGCGATAGCTTGCGCAGGTGCTCTGGCTGCACCACGTGCGCGTCCTCGACCTCTCCCCCGGTCTCGACCTCTGACGGCTGTAGTAGGGGGCACGGGTGCCTGATCATCTCGAGTAGCACGTGTCCTCACCATCTGTGAGAGAATAGAAGGCAAATTTTAGGATTGTGATGCCAAAAATCTCGCACGACAGGGAATCAATTGAACGAAAATTTTCCTAACGATTACATAGCCACTCGTAGATAAGTACAGACGTCTCCGTACCGATCAGCGAGACTCTAAACAACCGGCATGTATTTCGTGACTCCTATGAACCTAGAGCTCCGATACCAACTTGTCATGATCCCAGTTCACCCTCTATGAACATGTGGTGATGGAACCTAGTTCCTACGACTAGGTAAGCCTAACAATGCGTAAATGTAACAACTTAACTTGCGAAATAAATATGTTAAAGCTAAACATATTTAAATAATAACTGCAATAAGGTTGCTAGGCCTAAACAAATCAAAAGAGATGCGGAAGTCTACAACTCAATCCCAAAACCCAAAAACTCACGGGAACCACAGGCTAAAGGGAACATATTACACTTCACTAACTCCAGAATATCTAAACAACTGGGAGAAAAGGGATAAACTAAATACTAAAGCTGGAACAGAATAGAGACTCCTGGTCTGCGGATGCAGCAGAACTACCTCAAAGTCTCTGTGGTCCTCCTGCCTCACTGATAGTGCACCTTAGTAGAGGTGTCTGGATGATCTGCACAAGAAAAACATGCGTAGGAAGGGCATGAGTACACCACAGTGGTACTCAGTAAGTGCCAAGCCTAACCTCGGTTGGGTAGTGACGAGGAAGATCAGGGCCCTACTGAGATAAACATAATAAATAATAAGGTAATGAAAACAATTTAAATAAAGTCTACAACAAAAAAATCTGAACCGGATAAGCACAGGAGAGAAGTAATAGAAAGTAACGGTAACAATACAAGTAAATACTGTCCTCAACCAGGAAATAGTAACCGGGCATCTCTTGGTAACCCGAGGATCCCTTGGTATCCTGATCATAAGTACTAGGGATCTCTTGGTATCCCGAGGATCTCTTGGTATCCTCAATAAGAGAGCCAGGGATCTCTTGGTATCCCGAGGATCTCTTGGTATCCTCAATAAGTGAGCCGGGGATCTCTTGGTATCCCGAGGATCTCTTGGTATCCTCAATAAGTGAGCCGGGGATCTCTTGGTATCCCAATGTATATATAGAAAGACGTGCCACGGATCTCTTGGTATCCCGCACTTTCAGTCCAGAATAAGTCAAGTACAGGGGGATCTCCCGGGAAGCCGTCCCGTAGTCCCAATTTAAAGCACACCACAACAACAACTCAAAATCTCGGAATAAAGGCTAAACCAATGCAAGTGATTGAAATTTCTAACCTAACATGCTTCACAGAGTGCAAATAGTGCAGTTAAACAATTGAGCAAGTAAGTCAGTTAAACATGCTACTTTAAGCTAGCACAGGTCAAAACCTACAGTTTAAAGGAAACAAGTAAACAGAAAAATCTCCATGTAAATACTCCAAGTAGAAATGGGTTTACAACAATTTGCTCAAGTACGCGCTCATCACCTCATGTACGAGGCATTCAAATATTCAGAACATGTCCTCGGGAAAAGGTCCCCCACACAAGGTTAGACAAGCCACTTACCTCGAACCAGCTCAATATCACTAGAAACCGCGCCTTTGCCATGAGTATCCGACTCCAAATGTCCTAAATCTAGTCATTCAATTACACATCGTAAATAATATTGCAAACAACTGATTCCACTATTAAAATTAAAGCTAGGGCGTGAAAATAGGTAAAATGACCAAAATTCCCCTCCAGCCAACATCTCAGAATTGAATAATTTTCACATTTTCAGAACCCCCGTGCTCTCACAAGTATAACCATATAAAAATCTCCCAAATCGGAGGTCAAATGCCCCCTCAAACCCAATAGTTTGGTCTATGAAGTTTCAACCCAAATTAACCAATTTTTGATCCTAAATTCGAATTCCAATGATGTATTTAGTTATATAATGATGATATAAAGAATAGGGATCAAAGAAACGTTACCCAATGATTTTCTCTTCAAAACCCACTCAAAATCGCCTTCTCTGGTGCTCCCAATCGATTTTCATACTTATGAAATTAAACCCTCGAAGTTAATATTTCTGAACAGTCATTTCCGCTTCTGCAGACAAGGGACCGCTTCTGCGGTCCCGCTTAAGCAGAAACCAACCGCTTCTGCGGATTTCATTAAAAGGGCTGGTCTTACACCTGCGATAGCTGGGCCGCTTTTGCGGCTCCGCTTATGTGAAGATTTAGCCGCTTCTGCGGCTTCTGAGGAAAAGGCACGAGTCGCTTCTGCGACCAAATAGCCACTTCTACGGCTTCGCTCCTGCGAAAAAGGTGACCGCTTCTGCAGTCTCTGAGGGGAAGTCCAAACTTGCTTTTGAGATGAAGAAGCCGCTTCTGTGGTTCCCAAATCGCAGAAGCAAAAATACCAGATGACAGAATCCTTCTGCTAGTCATCCAACTTCAAAATCTTCCGTCAACCACCCTGAATCATCCCGAGGTCGCCGGGACCTCAACCAAAAGCACCAATACCACCTAATACCTTATTCAAACTTGTACCAATCCTTAAAACACCTAAAACAACACCGAAAACTCGATTAAATCAAAGATTCAAGTCTAAGAACTTCAAATTTTATCAAAATATGCTTTTGGTCAAAAACCTAACCGAACCTCGTCTGAATGATCTGAAATTTTGCACACACATCCTAAATGACATCTCGGAGCTTCTAAAACTTTCGGAATTCAAATCTGACCCTCGGATCAAAAATTCACTATCGGACCGGAAACTTCAAATATTCAAACTTCGGCATTTCAAGCCTAAATGAGCTAGGAACCTCCAAAATACATTCCGAACACGCTCCCAAACCCAAAATCACCTAACAGAGCTAACGAATCGAGGTCTTCACACTATTCCGATTACGGGCCAATTTTCAACTCTTAAGCTCTCATTTAGGGACTAAGTGTCCCAAAACACTCCGAATCCTAACACCAAACGTCCTGGAAAACCAAAATAGCAAAAATGAACTTAGGGGAAGTTGTTAATGGGGGATCGGGGCGTTAATTCCAAAAACGACTAGCTGAGTCGTTACAATTTCTAGGCCATTTCTAGCTGCTGGTTTTTAGCTTCAGAGGTGTACAGTGCGTTAGCATAGATCTGGCCGCATTAGCATAGAGAAAATTTTGAAAAATGGAGTTGTTCTATGCGATTGCATAAGTCTTCCCGTGATCGCATAGAGTAAAATTTCTGCTGCACAAACCCGACTTTGGAAGCTTATATCTCACAATCTATAAAGAATATAAAGATGATATAAAAATGAAAGTTGTAGCCCTTGATGTCTAATTTTTAGAAAGTTAAACCAATTATAATTTGAAGTTTTGCAAAAAGAATTATGACCATTATACTAGAGGCTATCTGGAAGAGTTGGAGAAGGCTGTTGGAAAAATTTGGTCTACGCGATCGCGGAGGAATGGCCGCGATCGCATAGGGCAAAATAAGTGCATGAAAATTTGGTGCTTTTCTATCGCATTAGTTTGTTTGCAATTTCATATGGTAAATGCCTGGGCAGATTATAAAGTACTATATTTCGAGGGTTTCAGCTATTTTTGCATTTTTTGAGCTACGAAGCTCGGATTGAGGCAATTTTTGAAGGGATTTTTAGAGGATCGATTGGGGTAAGTATTGTTCACTCAAATTTGGTTAAATACCATGATTATTTCTAGATTATTATCATTTAAATTGAGAAATTAGAGATGAAATTGGGGAAAAATGGAAGAAATGTTTGAAAATTCATTTGGAGATTTGAATAGGCATTTGATGTAGGATTTTGATGTTCTTGGTATTGACGAACTCGTGATAGTGTAAGGATTCTATTGGTGTGATTTCTATCAGATTATGAGATGTTGGCCCAGGGGCCGGGTTTGGCCAATTTTGGGATTTTTCGTGTAAATTAGATATTTTCGAGTAGGCTTTATTCCCTTAGCATATTTTGATGATGTGAATCTACTTTTGGCTAGATTTGGAGAATTCGGAGGCCGATTCGAGAGGCTAAGGCATTGCGGTCTAGAGTTTGGACCGGATAGAGGTAAGTAATGATTATAAATACTGTAATGAGGGTATGAAACCCCGAATTTCACATCGTTGTCCTACTTTGAGGTGACGCACATGCTAGATGATGAGCGTGGTGTCGTGCACCATTGGGGATTGTGACTTGGTCCATCCCGTACAACTATTAAGTCATGTACTTTACTTGAGAACTATTTGATATTGTTATATTTTGGAAAATATTATTGTGTTTGGGGCTAAATGCCGTGTTTGGGCCTTGTGCTGATTGTTTGGATATTTAGAGGCTTTTACTACTATTTTACCTCATTATTTTGGGTAATGTTTACAGTTAGTCATGCTACTATCTTACTGTTTTCATAACTTTATTTTATTCACTCCTTTTGGTTTCATAAATTATTTTGAGTCGAGTACTTGTGTTATTGTCAACTCTAGGGACTTGAGTGAGATCTTACTGAGTAAGGCTGAGGGCTTGTGTTGTGAGAATACTATGGGATCGGGCTGCGCATCGCAACATATGGTACCGATTGTGATATATGAGGGGCCGAGGGCCAGGTTTATTATGTCACGAGGTGGATTGTGATTGATATGAGTTCGAGAGCCTGTTGATTATGCCACGAGATGGGTTATTATGGTGCTTAGGCCATAAGGGGGCCCTCCCGAAGTCAATACACCCACAGTGAGTGTGGGTACTTAGTGTGTGTGATGTGTTGCAGCCCGAGGGGCTGTTGTTGTTTCATATTGAAGCCCGAGGGGTTGTTCTTGATCCATTTTGCCCGACGGGCAGTTCTTGATTCATGTTATGGCCGAGGGGCTGATTACAAGTTATTTTGAGGTTGTCCGCGGTGTTGGTTCTATTGATATTATGCCCGAGGGGCGGTTTATGGTACATGTTTTGCCCGAGAGGTTGTTTACGTTCTATCATTTTTACTTAATGTTTTTATCACTCGTTTGAAACTATTGAAAGTTGTTTTAAAAGGTTTTACTGAAACAGGGCTTGATTTAGAAAGTAAATAATTTCTCTAATGTTTTGAAAATGTACTGCATTTGTTGTAGCGTTATGACATGGATTACGTGTTTTATTACTACTCAGCTTTCATTTACTTTTATATTACTGAGTTGGGGTACTCCCATTACTCCCTACAGCTTGTGTACAGATTCAGGTATTTCTGTACCCGATAGCGGGTGTTGATTGCTCAGTATAAGAGTCATTGGAGTAAGCAAGGTAGCTGCCCGACGTTCGTAGCACTTCTTTTCTCCCTGTTGTCTTCCTTAAACTGTATTTAGTATATTTTTAGAATCTTTGTATTCAGACCTTAGTAGATGCTCGTGACTTGTGATATCCCGATGTCGGGCTCTGTTTTGTTTTTACAGTTGATATACTTCGCCTTATTTCGGGATTTATCATCCCTAATGACTTGATTATGAATCATTATATATATTAATTAAACTTGGGATATGTGTCGGCAGGCCTTGTCTTCACGAGAGGTGTCATCACGATCGGTTTTGGGTTTAGGGCTGTGACACTGGTAATACTACTCTAAAGCTCTTGGTTTGCGACCCGAGCCTTTTGATCTTCCTTAGCATGAAAAACAACCTTTATTTGAATTAGGTGAAAGGATAACCCAATATTCATAGCAACTCATTGACAAATACGAAATAATCTTTTTAAAGATATACGATAATGTGATAGTTTATGTCAAAATTCATGATTTTTGCACATAAATTTATAGTTCATTTCAGGCTTGGGCATGAGCATGTAATATAGCACATTCAGTTAATAATTTATGACATTACGTTTGATAATTTTTTTTAGATTATGATATTGAATTTCATCAATCTATTCGGATGTTATTAATTGAAGTATTTGACTAATATATACTCTTAATTATGATTTTATTTAATTGGGATATAGAAGTTGGATCAAATCTATATCAACCAACATTAATTCAAGTTATATTTTAACAAGCCATGTTCTTATTGTTTTACTTATGGCAAACAAAAAACAAAAAAGAAATGCACCACTAGGTTAACAAAACAGAACTGAAGACAAGGGGTAAAGGACAAGGATAAGGGTTGAGAAGAGGAGGGGGCCAAGGCTTTCACGAGGGTGGAAATCATTTGGGCATGTGTCTCTCCAACTTTTTGAGCTCCTCCCTAAGTTGTTTGGTTTTCTTTCTTATCTCATCATTGTCTTCTTTAAACTTATCATTCTCTTCTAGAGCCAATTCCAACCTTTTAGAGAGTTCAGCTGCCCTGCTGCTACCAGGTGAAATAGCAGAACCTGTTGGCCATCTAGCTTTATTCTCCTCATACCCACACTGCTTTAGTGTAATAACATCAATAATATCATTGTGATACCCAAATATCAGTTTGGGAGAGGCAATGTTCATCTGTCAAACATGTCAATTAGCATGAAGCCATAAGGCATAGTGTGCTTAGGCTTTGAGGTGTTTGCAACCCTTTCCATGTTCTAAATAATCAGGCTCGGAAGGTTTATTGTTCTACCTATATCCAGCAACTCCATAACAACAATGTCAAGTAAAGTGTCCTCATGCCTCCTATCATATCTCTGCAGAATGCAGGAGGTCACAAAGTGAGATAGCATTTTATAAAAAGGAGTCATGTCAATCTTGTACACTTTCTGGGGAGCATCCAGCTCAAACGTTTGAAATTTCTTTTACAAATCACTACAATGCATGTGTCCACACCATTGTCATAAGCAGGTCACTTTTACTTTTTATTCAGGTAGTTGTCAAATCCTAGAAAATGAATATTCAGTAGCAGCCCAAACTCTTCAGCATCAAACTCCTTATAAAATTCTCAAACATAACTCTTTACTACCTTGTCATGAAACATGAAGTTTGTATAAAACTCAATTACCCCAGGCACATATGTCTCCATCCCTATAGATAGAGCTTTTCAAATAACTGAACCATACCCTTCTCATCTGTATTTGCATGTATCTTCCCATTTAACACTTTTCCTATACTCAGTCAGCCCCGTCAACTACAACAAGTATAGACCTCTCATCTTCCCTTTGCTGGCCTTTGAGAGAGGTGGTAGTTACCCTAGTGAGTTTAAATGCAGTACTTTTAACTGGTGGTTTCGTGGCCTTTAGAAAAGGACAAGGTTAGTCGTCTTCATCTACCTTAACTACAGGCGTAGCAGTAGTAGTTTGCCTTTTTATTTTCTTGGTAGTGCTAGATTCCTAGATCATCGGTTAAGTAAAAACTTTTCTTTTTCTCCTGGTAAGAGGAGTCCTAGCAGGAGGAACCACTTCATTTCTTGCTTGAGGAGCTAGCCGTGTAGGTTTTACATCGGCCTTCCTGCCATTTTTCCCTATCTCAAATAGGGGCAAATCATCCTTATCACTGTCAACATCTTCATCTCCAATATAAGGAGTCAACGAAGGCCTAGGTTCTTTACTCCTTTCTCTATGCAAACTTTTTGTAAAGGGCCGTGAATGTATTCTCAATAGCCATAGACATTCAGATTCCCTACTACTATTTTTCGTAGCACTTTGGCTCGATAGAATTGTTTAGAATCCTCTCCTAGCTTCCTGTTTCCATAGATATGTAGACTATAAAATGTCCATCAGAGAGCACGGTTGTTCTAAGATATAGAAGTAGTTAAGGGCTTGATTAAGTAGTATTGAGTGGTGCAGGAGTAGGGTTTACAAAAAGAAGGCTCCGGGTTGGTTCAGTACCCTCACTTTCACGTTCATTTACATCTTCATCACCCTCACTTTCAGAGTTACCTTCTCCATCACTTTCTATTTCTTCTTCTGTGGAGTCTCCCACATGTTCACCTAGTTGTTCTTCAACCTCACTCTCTTTTTCCTCACCAGATTCCCTCTCATCTCACTCTTCTTCTCACCTAGTTGTTAGAATTTATGAAGTTTCCGGTTCGATATTTAAATTTTGATATCGGGATTGGAATGGAATTTCAGAAATTGGAGTAGCTCCGTAGTGTTGAATGTGATGTGCTTGAAAAATTTAAGGTAATTCGGACGAGGCTTGATAGACTTTTTGATCGAAAGCATAATTTGGAAGTTTTTGGAATTCTTAGGCTTGAATTCGATGATGGTTTGGTTGATTTGGTATTTAGATGTTGTTTTAAGTGTTTTAAAGATTGGTATAAGTTTGGATAGTCGTATATGTCTTGTTCGTGCTATTGCTTGGAGGCCCCGTGGGCCTCGGGGTGATTTCGAATGGTTAATGGGAGATTTTAAGTTGGGTTTGACAGCTGAAGTTGTTCTATTGCTTTCAAAACCGCACCTGCAGCTAGGGGACCGTAGGTATGGACCCACAAAAGCGGCTTCTGGAGCTTACCTACGCTATCGCAGGTGCGGGCGTTTTGTCGCAGATGCGAATATGGGCTTTTAAGTGAAAACCGTAGATGCAGTCCTTTGGCCGCAGATATGGTACCGCAGGTGTAGTGTAGGGACCGCAGGTGCGAAAAGCCTGGGATAGAAAGTATAAAAGACCACCTTCGCGATTTTGGTCATTTTTCTCAATATTTCAATTCGGAGTGGAGCTTTTGGGAGCAATTTTAAAGGAGATTTTCATAGGGATTCATTGAGGTTAGGTCCTTGGTTTCTAAGCTCATTATTATGGTGATTTTTATAATTTTAAGCATGAATTTTGAAGGAAAATCAGTGGTAAATTGGGGGTTAGGGCTTGGTTAGTTGGAGAGGTTTGAGTGTTGATTTGAGAGACTTTTTGGCGATCCGATTTTGGTACTTTTGGTATGACCAAACTCATGAGAGCATGAGGATTCCAAATTTGTGAATTTTACCCGATTACGATACGTGGGCAAGAGGGGCATTTTGGTCATTTTTTCTAATTTTGGGTATTAGCTTAGAATCAATTAGTTGCATTAGTTACTTGAAATGTTATTTACATTATGCAATTTATTTGAATAGATTTGGGCCATTTGGAGTCGAGTACTCGTGGCAAGAGCATGGTTTCAGGTTGATTTTTAGCCGGTTCGAGGTAAGTGGCTTGCCTAATCTTGTATGGGGAACTCCCCTAGGATTTGGTAGTGTTAATATTTGAATTGCCTTGTACGTGAGGTGACAAGTGCGTACTTGTGATTGTTGAAAATTTATTTTCATTAAGTAACAATAATTGTGATTCCTTTTCCTGTTTATATTACTTGTAATCTAAGCCTACTATTAGCTTAGGGAAGCATGTCTAATTGGCTTATTACATTAGTTGCTCAAAGTGTTTTATTTAAATTATTTGTAGCATACTAGGTTAGAAATATTTGTTTTACCTTGGTATGAAATTGGTTTAAATTGAATATTCTTCATGTTGCTGATGTGTGTTTACTTTGGGACTGTGGGCGATATCGTGGTAGATCTCCCTTTCCTATTTAATTTTTACTACGAATTGATATTCCGGTAGACCCCCCCTGAATATTTACATTTGGGAACTACGGATCGAGATTCCGGTAGATCCTCGGTGCACTATGAGTTGGACTACGGGATGACATCTGGGAGATTCACTAGACATTTACATTTGGGAGCTACGGGACGGTATCCTGGTAGATCCCCGGTTTGCTGGACATTTATATTTGAGGGCAACAGGATGGTATCATAGTAGATCCTGGGTTTGCTGGATATTTACATTTGGGGTATACAGGACGGTATCCTGGTAGATCCCCAGTTGTTACGTCTGTGTTGAGCTGTATTCTTTCTGTGATGTATTCCTTGTTGTATTTGTTATTACTCTTATCATCATGTGTTACTTCATACTGTTAGCATTTAAATATATAGACTTATTATATACTGTTTTGCCTCGTTTTTCAACTACAATCAGTAGGACCTTGACCTTCCTCATCACTACTCGACCGAGGTTAGGCTTGGCACTTACTGAGTACTGTTGTGGTGTACTCATGCCCTTCCTATGCATGTTTTTTCATATGCAGATCCCGGTAATTCGACTCAGCACTACTACCTTTGAGGTGGGGGATACATCAGAAACTTTGAGGTATGTCTGCCATATCCGCAAACCGAGGAGTCCCTTTCCATTCTCTCTTATAGCATTAGCCCTTTTGTATTTCTTTTGTTTAGACAATCTGGAGTTAGAACACTGTAGTTATTCCACAGTTTGTGATTTCATAAGATTCTAGGTTTTGGGATGTAGTTTTATTTTAAGAGTTTGTATTGTATAATTTCTACAGTTATGGCTAGTTTTATTTAGTTATTTCTTTTTCCGCAATTTTTTAGGCTTACCTAGTAGTAGAGACTAGGTGCCATCACGACTATTCATGGAGGATGAACTTGGGTCGTGACATGTTGGAATCAGAGCTCTAGGTTCATAGGAGTCATGAATCTTAAGAAAATTTATTAGGTTCTCGCGGATCGGTATGGAGATGTCTGTACTTATCTACGAGAGGCTATGTAATCATTAGAAAAAATTCTACGTCTTTTGGTTTCTCTATCCTGCGAGATTTTTGACATCATAATCCTAAACCTTTACCTTCCGTTCTCTCATAGATGGTGAGGACACGTGCTACCGAAGATGAACAGACACCCGCGCCCCTTGTGAGAACCGTCAAAGGTCGAGGCCGGCAAAGAGTCCAAGGATGCGCACACGGTGCAACTAGATTACCTACGCAAGCTTCCACGGAAGAGCCACCAGCAGTTCCAGCTGGAGCCCAGGTGCATGATACGTCTACTCCTACTAATGCTCCAGTACTTCATGAGACATTAACACAGTTCCTGAGCATGTTTGGTACATTGGTTCAGGTGGGATTGATTCAGGTTGTACTGACTACTTTACATATCGGGGAAGAGACCCAGACTTCTGCCACCCCCACTCTAGATCAGGGAGTTTACATTGGTTAGGTTCCAGATGTCATTGCGACACAACCTGTAGTCTAAGTTTATAGAGTGGTAAAGATATCTTGTAGAGTAGAGAATAGGTGGGTCCAGGAGAGAGAGGACAGGTGAGGTCAGGAGAGAGAGTATAAGGAAGCGAGGAGACCTCGTAGATCGAAGATATACACTAGACCTTATTTTGGAGGAAAAGTACAGCATGGTAGGGGTTTTTTGGATCAGCCAGCTCAGTTTGTGTTTCAGGCTTCGCACAGTGCTTCAGGTGGTCAAAGGTCACAAAGTACCCGTACCTCACAATTCCCACTGCCACATCAGGTGCAAGGTTGTATTTAGTGTGGTGACATACGCTATGTGGTGAGGTATTGCCCTATACTAGGGAGCAGTGCACCTCCACAAACTTCTCAGCCATAGCATGCTCCACATAGTTTCCAGGCTATGATTTCAGCACCAGTTGCTACCCCATCTGTCCCACCTGCTAGAGGTGGAGGTTGGGGAGGTAGAGGACGCCTTAGAGGGGGAGACTAGGATATATACTATGCCCTTATTGCTCGTACCGAGGTTGTCGCTTCCGATACTACCATCATAGGTATTGTCCTAGTTTGTCATAGAGATGGATCGATTTTAATCGATCTATGCTACACCTATTCTTATGTGTTTTCTTATTATTGCCCCGTATATAGGTATATCTTAGGATTCATTGAGTTCCCCTATTTATGTTTCTATTCTTGTGGGATATTCTCTTATTGTGGGCCGTGTTTATCGGTCGTGTTTGGTTGCTCTTAGTCGTTTTGAGACCAGAGCCAATTTATTATTGCTCAACATGTCAGATTTTGATGTTATCTTGGGCATGGACTGGTTTTTGCCCCATTATGCTATTTTTGATTGTCACGCCAAAACTGTGATGTTGGCTATGCCAAGTGTACCGCGAGTAGAGTGGAGGGGCACTTAGATCATACTTCCTATAGAGTATTTTCTATGGTCGAGAAGGGGTATGACTCATATCTAGCTTATGTGAAAGATGTCAGTATTGATACCTCTACAGTTGATTCAGTCCCAGTAGTACGTGATTTCTCAAATATGTTTCCAGCCGATCTTCTGGGCGTGCTGCCTGATAGAGACATAGATTTTGGCATTGATCTATTATCGGGCACTCAGCCCATTTCTATTCCTCTGTACCGTATAGTTCCTCCAGAGTTGAAGGGGCAGTTGCAGGAATTGCTTGATAAGGGTTTCATTCAGCCCAGTGTATCACCTTGGGGTGCTCCGGTCTGGAAAAGAAAAAGATGCTTCTATGCATTTATGTATTGATTATCTCTAGTTGAACAAGGTTACATTGAAGAACCGTTATCTTTTTTCCTCTTATTGATGACTTGTTTGATCAGTTACAGGGCGATCGTGTGTATTCTAAGATTGACTTGTATTCAGGCTATCATCAGTTGAAGATTTGGGATTCAGATATCCCGAAGACTACCTTCAAGACTAGGTATGGTCAATACGAGTTCCTTGTTATGTTATTTTCATGCATTTGATGCATAGTGTATTCCGTCCATATCATGACTTCTTCGTCATTATCTTTATTGATGACATTCTGGTATACTCCCAGAGTCGGGAAGATCATGAGCAACACCTAAGGACAATGCTTCAGACTTTGAGAGAGAAGAAGTTATATAATAGGCTCTCAAAGTGTGAGTTTTGTTGGAGTCCGTGGTATTCTTGGGTCACGTGGTATCTAGTGAGGGGATAAATGTGGATCCAAAGAATCTAGAAGTAGTGCAGAGTTGGCCCAGACCAACCTCAGGTATAGATATCTGTAGTTTTATTGGTTTAGCGGGTTATTACCATTGATTTGTTAAGGAATTTTCATCTATTGCAGCGCCTATGACCATGCTGACCTAGAAGTATACTCCGTTCCAATAGACGGAAAAGTGTGAGGAGAGCTTTCAGAAGCTCAAGATGGCTTTGACTACAGCCCCAGTTTTGATATTGCCTATAGGTTTGGGGTCTTACACTGTGTATTATGATGCCTCAAGGATTGGCCTTGGAGCGGTATTGATGTAGGACGGTAGGGTGATTGCCTATGCATCCAGACATTTGAAGGTACATGAAAAGAATTATCCTGTCCATAATCTCGAGTGAGCTTCTATTGTTCAAGCCTTGAAGATCTGGCGTAATTATTTGTACAGTGTGCCTCATAAGATTTATACTGATCACCAGAGTTTGCAACATCTGTTCAAGCAAAAGGATATTAATTTGCACTAGAGGAGGTGGTTAGAGCTGCTGAAGGGATATGATATCACTATTTTGTATCACCCGGGCAAGGCCAACCTGGTGGTCGATACTTTGAGTCACTGGACGGAGAGTTTGGGGAGTTTGGCTTATTTGCTAGTATTGGAAGGCCCATGGCGATGGATGTTCAGATCTTAGCCAGACAATTTGTGAGATTGGATCTTTCGAAGCCTAGCCGGGTCCTTGCTTGTGTGGTTTCTCGGTCTTCTCTATTTGATTGTATTCGGGAGCGTCAATTTGATGACCCTCATTTTCTTTTCCTCAAGGATAAGGTTCTTGATGGCGATGCTAGAGACATGACTATTGGTATTGACGGGGTATTGAGGATGCAGGATCAGGTTTGTGTACCCAATGTTGATGGGCTTCAGGAGTTGATTCTAGATGATATCCATAGTTTCTGGTATTCCATTCATCTGGGAGCCGCGAAGATGTACCAAGATTTGAGACAACGCTATTGGTTGAAGCGGATGTTGAAAGATGTAGTTGGGTTTATATCTTGGTTCCTAAATTGTGAGCAAGTGAAGTATGCGCACCAGAGACCAGATGGATTGCTTCAGCAGATAGAGATTCTAGAAGTACATCACCATGGACTTCGTAGTTGGGCTCCCACATACTTTGAGGAAGTTCGATGCTATTTGGTTAATTGTGGATCAGCTGACCAAGTCCGCACATTTCATTCCTGTGAGTACTACTTATTCCTTGGAGCGGTGGCGGAGATTTATATCCAGGAGATTATCTATCTGCATGGTTTTCTAGTGTCCATCATTTCAGATAGAGGTACTCAGTTCACATCACGGTTCTGGAGTGTTGTACAATATGAGTTGGGTACTCGGTGGCGTTGAGCATAACATTTCACCTTGAGATGGATGGATAGTCCAAGCGCACTATTGAGATTCTTAAGAATATGCTTCGTGCATGTGTGATTGAGTTTGGAGGGTCTTGGGATCGGTTCTTGCCATTGGAAGAGTTTCCCTTAACAACAGTTATTAGTACACCATTTAGACGTCACCGTATGAGGCTTTATATGGTAGGCGGTGTGGAACTCCTGTGGGTCCGTTCGAGCCAGGCAAGGCTAGATTATTGGGTACAGAATTGGCACAAGATGCTTTGGAGAAGGTCAAGGTGATTCAGGATAGACTTCGTATAGCCCAGTCCTGACAGAAGAGTTATGCGGATCTGATGGTTTGTGATGTTTCCTATATGGTTGAAGAGCGGGTTTTGCTGCGGGTTTTGTCTATGACGGGCGTTATGAGATTTGGGGAAAAAGGGAAGTTGAGTCCAAGTTTTATTGGCCCTTTTGAGATATTGAGGCGTGTTGGGAAGGTTGCCTATGAGCTTACCTTACCTCCCAGTTTGGCAGATGTTCATCCGCTATTTCATGTTTCGATGCTCGGAGGTATCACGGTGATCCGTCACACGTGTTCGATTTCAGTTCAGTCCTGTTGGACAAGGACCTATCTTACGTTGAGGAGCAAATGGCGATATTGGACGGGCAAGTTCGAAAGCTAAGTCCAAATAACATTGCATCAGTAAAGGTTCAGTGGCAGGATTAGCCGGTCGAGGAGGCGACTTGGGAGACCGAGCAGCATATGCACAGCCGTTACCCTTAGCTTTTCACTACTTCAGGTATGTCTCTATGCTCGTTCGAGGGCGAATGAATGTTTAAGTGTAGTAGGATGTAATGACCCGGCCGATTATTTTAAGAATTTATGGCCCGATCCCCTATTAACTGCATTCCCCGTGTTTGTTTCTGCTATTGTGAGTTGTCGGGAGGATTTATTTTGAGTTTCGGAGAGTTTTGGGACGCTTAGTCCCTAAATGAGAGTTTATGTTTTAGAACTTGGACCATAGTCGGGGAAGGGTGAAGACGGCATCAGAATGGAATTATGTGGGCTTTATTAGCTCCGTTGGGTGATTTTGGGTTTAGGAGCGTGTTTGGATTGTGTTTTAGAGGTCCGTAGCTTATTTAGGCTTGAAATGCCGAAAGTTGAATTTTTTAAGTTTTTAGTTTGATAGTGAGATTTTGATATCATGGTCGGATTAGAATTTCTAAAGTTGGACTAGATCCGTAGTGTTGAATGTGACGTGCTAGCAAAATTTCAGGTCATTCGGACGAGGTTTGATGGACTTTTTGATTGAAAGTGTAATTTGGAAGTTTTTGGAACTCTTAGGCTTGAATTCAATGATTATTTTAAGTTTCGATGTTGTTTGAGGTGTTTTGAGGATTGGTAATAACCATTGCCTCATTCTGAACTGACTAGTGACATTTTCTCTCTGATATACATTATATAAATCTGATTGCACTAATTCCATGTCCAACAACCTCTTCTCACCCAGTAATAGTTGTTCGGGCAATATTCCACGTCAAACACCGTCCAAAATCTCATATGATGTCGTCTATGCGCCAACAAGCCACAACTCGAATATGACCATTATGGAATAAAGAAGTCAAATATAAGACTATCCAACCTCAATAATAAAAAACAACCAAACCAATGCAATGAACCTATATCATAGATAAGAAATTAAAAAAGATAAAAAAGTAAATATAAAGGAACCGCACTCAACATCTAACAGTTGCACCGTGCATCACGATTTAAGCATCTTACCCGTGGAGGCGTGCGACTAGATCCACACTTAACAATCAATAAGGAAATACTCATTGAGCTAAAATTCTTATACCGACAAAATGCTCGAATATCGACCACAAGAATGCCATATTCATAAACACAACTACAGGACAGAGATAGCGCAATGCGCTACAAAATGACAAGCCCGACTAAGGTGCAATAAATGACCTGCATTTCGAGAGCTATCTCGCTAACATAACAGCACAAGCTACACATGGTCTCAACACACGTGAGAAAAATCAAGCCGACTCACAACCCAGAAAGCATAAAGAGTAGCATCTTAAATAGGGGAAGGCAAGAATATCATCCATCACGCCTGAAGATAAATCCATAAGCATTTCTACATCTAATAAGCGTATCTGATTTGGTATAGAATATACATTCATATTTTACACCCACCCACGGACCTAAAAACCAATTCCGATCATTCCCAAATGGGTCTATACCCTCCTAGATATCCACAATGACCCTATCCATGACACATACGATAAATTGTCAAATCAGGAATATTACTCCTCAGTCCGCAACCAAAGAAATAGTCACCTCTCAAACATAAAATCTCCATCAATGATAGTACTAGAATATCCATACCCTATTTCAATCTCTACCATATTAATGGTTGACAAGTCATACTTACCCTATCACCCCGTGAGAGATACTCCCACGATCTTCTGTACTAGGTTAAAAAATTTGCATTTCCATGGCTACCAACCATACTATTATTGTAATGAAAATCAAGAATCCACAAATTAATACACCTTTCCTCTTCTGCAGAACATCATTCCCAGGCGACCCAAAAAATAACACCCACACTATGCCTATTTGAAAGCTCCCCCAACTCTTTCGAACTAGTAACATTCCTGTCAAAACTGGATCCAGACCTTGATCCTTAAATTAAATTCCATATCGCCCACTGTACCAATTATGCTGCTACACGAGAGTACAAGAATTTCATCATAAATCCCCAACCACCAGTAGAATAAACACTTCATTGGCTAGAACCTTTTACTTAACTCATTTTAGAAGAAGCAACACATAACCAACTTCTCATAGACCGACTAAGATTGTCAAGCCCGCACATACAGCCAAGAAACAACTGTATTGCCTCACTACACCGAAGGAACCGATCATTTCCTTATCCATGCCAATCCAAACCACTACTAGACTGACTTAGCTTCTTCCGTTTTCTCCTTGACTTGCCTTTATAATCAATACCTCTGTTCAATCACATAACATATCCAAATCAACACTCATCTTGAGTCACCTAAATGATGAGAACACATTATTTCAATACCCATAAGCCATTTCATATCCTCCCCATGCAGTCTATTGTATCTCCAACTGATACACCTGCGCTGATTAGATCATCTACAAATTCGAAGATGTTTCACCCATTTTTCAAACACTGTACCACAGATCCGTTGATAACATAAGATTTCTGTAAATGCCCTTCACACTCTACTACAAAACCAAATCCTCATGCACATAACGAACTTGAAAATCTTTAAGCACCATACCTAAAATCTCGAATCCACTAGAACCATTATTGAGAGTCACCAACTCTAGTCCAGTCATAATTGTAACAACTCGGCCGATCTTTTTAAGAATTAACGTCCTGATCCCATATTATCTGCATTCCCCGTATTTGTTTCTACTGCTGTGAGTTGGTAGGAGGATTGTTTTGGAGTTTTAGAGAGTTTTGGGACACTTAATCCCTAAATAAGAGTATAAGTTTTAGAACTTGGACCGTAGTTAGGACAGGGTAAAGATGGCCTCAGAATGGAATTCTATGGATTTTGTTAGCTCCGTTGGGTGATTTCGGGTTTAGGAGCTTGTTCGGATTATGTTTTGGAAGTTCGTAGCTTATTTGGGCTTGAAATGCCGAAAGTTAATTTTTTTAAGTTTCTGGTTCGATAGTGAGATTATGATATCGGAGTTGGAATGGAATTACGGAAGTAAGAGTAGCTCCGTAGTGTTAAATGTGACGTGCTTGCAAAATTTGAGGTCATTCGAACGAGGTTTGATAGACTTTTTGATCGAAAGCGTAATATGGAAGTTTTGGAATTCTTAGGCTTGAATTCGATGATGCTTTGGTGTTTTGATGTTGTTTGCATGATTTGAAGATTGATATAAGTTTAGATAGTGGTATCTTACTTGTTTGTGCTATTGGTTGGGGGCCCCAGGGGCCTCGGGGTAATTTTGGATGGTTAACGGGAGATTTTGAGTCGGGTTTGACAGCTGAAGTTGTTCTATTGCTGTCATAATCGCACATGCTGCTAGGGGACCACAGGTGCAGACCCACAAAAGCGACTACTAGAGCGCACCTGCACTATTTCAGGTGCGGGCATTTTGTCTTAGATGCTGAAATGAGCTTTTAAGTGAAAATCGCATGTGCGGCATAGGGACCGCAAGTGCGAAAAGCCTGGGTCAGAAAGTATAAAAGACTTCCTTCAAGATTTTGGTCATTTTTCTCATTATTTCAATTCGGGGTGGAGCTTTTGGGAACAGTTTCAAGGGATATTTTCAGAGGGATTCATTGAGGTAAAGTCCTTGGTTTCTAAGCTCGTTATTATGGTGAGTATTATTATTTTAAGCATGAAATTTGAAGGAAAATTTGTGGTAAATTAGGGGTTAGGGCTTGGTTAATTGGAGAGTTTTGAGTTGTTACTTGAGTGACCATTTGGGGTACGATTTTCATACTTTTGGTATGACTAAACTCGTGAGAGCATGAGCATTTTGAATTTATAAATTTTACCTGATTCCGAGACGTAGGCACAACGGGCATTTTGGTACTTTTTCTAATTTTGTGTATTAGCTTAGAATTAATTATTTGAATTAGTTACTTGAAGTGTTATTTACATTATGCAATTGATTTGAATAGATTTGGGCCATTTAGAGTCAAGTACTCATGGCAAGAGCGTGGTTTCGGGTTGATTTTGAGCTGGTTCGACGTAAGTGGCTTGCCTAACCTTGTGTGGGGGAATTCTCCTATGATTTGGTATTGTTGATATTTGAAATGCCTTGTACGTGCGGTAAGGAGTGCGTGCTTGTGATTGTTGAAAATTTATTTTCATTAAGTAACTATAATTGTGATTTCTTTTCCAGTTTATACTACTTGTAATCTAAGCCTACTGTTAGCTTAGGGAAGCATGTCTAATTGACTTAATTGTTTTACTTGCTCAAACTATTTTATTTAAATTATGTGCAGCGTGCTAGGTTAGAAATACCTGTTTTACCTTTGTATGAAATTTGGTTTGAATTGAATATTTTTTGTGTTGCTGCTGTGTGTTTACTTTGGGACTACGGTCAATATCCCAGTAGATCCCCCTTGCCAGTTTATTTGGGACCATGGATTGATATTCCGGTAGATCCCCCCTGCATATTACCATTTGGGGACTACGGATCGAGATTCAAGTAGATCCCTGGTGCACTATGAGTTGCACTACGGGACGACACCCGGGAGATCCACTAGACATTTACATTTGGGGGCTACAAGATGGTATCCTGGTACATCCCTGGTTTGATAGACATTTATTTTGGGGGCTACATGACGGTATCCTGGTGGATCCCCAGTTTGCTGGATATTTACATTTAGGGGTTACAGGACGGTATCCTGGTAGATCCCCGGTTGCTACTTTTGTGTTGAGCTGTATTCTTTCTGTGATGTTTTCTCTGTTGTATTTGTTATTACACTTATCATCCTGTGTTACTTCATACTTTTAGCACTAAATTATATTGTCTTATTCTATACTGTTTTGCCTCGTTTTTCAGCTACAATCAGTAGGGCCCTGACCTTCCTCGTCACTACTCGATCGAGGTTAGGCTTAGCACTTATTGAGTACCAATGTGGTATACTCATGCCCTTCATACGCATGTTTTTCATGTGCAAATTGAAGTACTTCGAGTCATCCCTACTACCTTTAGGCAGGGGATCCATCAGAGACTTCGAGGTATGTCTGCCACGTCCGCAGATCAAGGAGTCCCTTTCCATTCTCTCTCATAGCATTAGCCCTTCTGTATTTCTTTTGTTTAGACACTCTGGAGTTATAACATTGTAGTTATTCCACAACTTGTAATTTCATGAGATTCCGAGTTTTGGGAAATGTAGTTTCATTTTAAGAGTTTGTATTGTATAATTTCTATAGTTATGGCTAGTTTTATTCAGTTGTTTTTTTTTTCACAATTTGTTAGGCTTACCTAGTCGTAGAGACTAGATGTTGTCACGACTCTTCACGGAGAGAAAACTTGGGCTCTAATTATCTAACCAAACTACTAGTGCTCCGTTAGCACATGGACACTATAATAAAGTAACCGGATAAATATTTTCCCTCTCACATCACATCCATTAAATCCCCTTCTCAAATTATCCTTGATATTTTCTTCCCTTAGTAACAAATAATCCACCAACATACTGATAACTCGAAACTGCAAAGCCACATCACCCACCATGTGATCCAATCATAGATGGTAGGCTCTTTCACTTAGCTCTAAGACATAATAATATTAATTTAGAACCAACAATGACTCCTACTCCCCGGTTAACATGATTTCACACCATTGGTCAACAAAAATTCTCATTATTTCTTATTGCACTACTCATAACACATCTTAAATTATCAGCCACAATAACACACTCGACCTCCTAACAGTCATAACACCTTCTTCAAGCGATCCAAGCTCACATCGCAATACTTATATCTCGTGTAAGGCATAAAGTAGAACTCTTCGTAGGAACCTCAATGAAACCACGAAACCGCTAACCTGCTCATATGAGATAGCCTACCTGTGTAACCTCATATCTACTTCCTCCAACCTCATTACTATAGTTACATCCATCATTAATTAAATAAATCTCCCTAGTTCCGCACTGATTCGCCGACCGTAAAAATCCTTTCATCCATTAACATCACTTGAAGGTCTAACAATATGTTTGAAACTCGAAGCCATATTGCATCCAAAAAATGATTAAAGTTCTCACATTTTCTTATATTCCAATCAAGCCGTTCTCCACACATTCAGAATTCCTAAGCACATAAACCACCTCGGGGATAGTCTTCCTCGAACCATCAACACTAGAAATGCTGATTAGATCCTTAAGTCACAAAACACAGCCATCTCTAATAACTTCCTCCTAGGTTCCATCTTACAACACTGTTTCCATAGGCAAACAAATGAAAACCAACATGCCGATGAGCCTTAATACGTTCAATTAAGGATGGCGACACCTCAATGTTAACAATAACTTCACCAACATCAAAAATATCAAATTCGATTGTTGGCAAGACCAACACTTTGTTGAAATGAGATAAGAATCCTCCATAAGGAGATGATAATGGTCCGTATAACTTCACAGGGATAAACATCCTGCACAACTTCTTTAGCATCTTCACAACACTTCGGTGCTCAACTGATAAAAAAAAAGCCTGACGTCACGTACGAATGAGTAGGAAGGAATCAAAGGCATAAGCTTCAGCAAAATCAAATCGCACGGTGAGGAATTAAGGAATGGAAGCTCTCCGAACATCCATGCAGCCTTTCGAATATAAGTACAGATGTCTCTGTATAAATCTGTAAGACTATACTAAACTTGCTCATGACTCGTGAGACCTAAGTGAAGCTATTGCTCTGATACCAAATTATCAAGACTCAAAAGCCAATATAGGTCATGATGGCACCCCACGTTGTCATTAGGCATACCAACGGTAAATTGTCAACTTAATTATTCATTTAATTATGTTTGAAATCATGAATCCTATTAGATAGAGAAATCAAGAAATTAAAAATTGTAGATACGTACAATTTAAATAAAATATAAAGTAAAAGTGTGCCGAAGTAAGGAAAACCATAAACGAATTCTAGAAAATCCCAAAACCCAATGTCACGAGTGTATAAACATCTACTAGGAAATACAATAACACCACAATATCTATCTGGAATACACAATAGATAGGATTAGGTAAATAATTATGATGAAGTTCCCTCAGTAGTTCTGCCTGCATCCAAATGACCACCAAATGAACCTATCGGATTCTGCACATTTAGTACATAAGTGCAGTATAGGTACGTAAAGCTATGCGTACCCAGCAAGTATGTAGCCTAAACCCAAAGAGGTATTGACGATGGGTCAATATTGACCTTTACTAGAGGTCCAGTAAATAAAATATAAAAAGTAGACAATTATGAAACATGGTAAGTAAACAATAAGTGCAGATATAGGAAAATAATACATCTACAGCTGAACAATGAACACAAATTCCTCAATTATCGGACTCATTAAAGGGAATACGTAATGGTTAGTACAAAACCAACGGTCACATCTCAAGTCATGAAACACATGAGTATGTGGACTCCTTATCAAGTATTTCGCACTATTCTACAGAGGCGAGTGACTCAATCCCATAAAAGCTTTTCATTGAACCACCGAGGCAAACGGCCTGATCCCTTGAGAATGTGATACATAATCTGGTTGAGACCAACGACTCGATCCCATGATAATATTATATGTTATATTGCTGAGGTTAATGACCCGATCCCATAAAAATATGATATGTGATACTTCCGAGGTGAATGACCCGATCTCATAAGAGTGGTACAATATCCTGCCGAAGCGATATGCCTGATACCATAAGAACATGATACGTGATACTTCCAAGGAAAATGGCCCGATCCCGTAAGACTGTAAAGCTTTTACGGGTCCTTGAACCCACTCATGAATAGAGTGTGAGTTATGGAATTCAAGAGAAACTTTCCACTAAATACGCATAACCCAGGAAAAATTCGTAAGAGTAGTAAAAGTTATACGGCTAATTAAGTAGCTCGTCAAATATCTAAAATAACAAGTCCATTACTCTACATGGGTCTATTATTAGGTCATTACGCGAGTTAATGTAATTAATCATGCAAGAATATCTCAAATAGTACAATTTAAGCATGGCGTGAATCTAAATTTATTTGGACATAATCAAGAATTATATTATAAGCATGGAAACTCATAGCCTCATATGTGCGTAGCTCTCAGAACATGTAGTATGTAATAAATATAATACCTACAGGGTAAATTTCCTCTCATAATGTTAGACAGGAGATTTACCTCAATACTAATTCCGATAATCGGCTCTAACACCTCTCTAAAACCTCAAACCAATTCCAAAACAGTCTGAAACTAGCAAAATAACATGCAAACCAATTAAAATGTACGCAAAACTCATAACTCAACAGTTAAAAATAAATTCCAACTTCGCACAAAAAGTCAACAAGTCAATACTAGGCCTGCATGTCCAGATTTCAAAAATTATTAAAAATAAATATTACCTATTACTCATATAGTGTAAATCCAGTAGAACATTCAATTATGTCCGTTAATTGACTATCAAATCAAGGATTTACCATTTCCCAACTTTGGGGCACAAAACCCAAATTTTTACAATCCAAACACGGATAAAAATGATATCCAACGAAAATAAACATGGTAAAATATAAAATAAAGGTCAGATATTTACCTCTTTATTGAGACGAGAACATCGCCGTGAAAATCACCTCAAACGGAGCTCTAAAACTCAAGATAATCTCAAAAAATTAAAATGGTCGGTTTGCCCATTTAAAACACTACTCAGGTAATTTTTGTTCTTCGCCTTCGCAGGACACCATCGCACTCGCAAAGATAAATTTTTCACATTGACAGGTCAACCCAAATTTCCTTCTTTGCTTTCGTGGACCTCCTTCGCGTTCGTAAAGAACAAAGTTCGCACCAGATACCAATAATCATTTTCGACACTGAAATGAACATAACTCTCTCATACGACCTTAGAATTCGATGATTCTTATTGCTATGGTTCCATAACATGATACAAATCTAATTGTTAAATCTAATCACAAATTAAAGGTTGTTTTCTCGATATGATAACCTTTACACCCAAAGGAACAATGTGAAAACATCAAATAAGAGCACGATACAACCCAAACATATTTGAAATACACACGAGGCCCCTAGGACCTTGTCCAATCACATAAACTAGTCCCATAATATTACATGAACCTATCGAGGTTTCAAATAACACTAAACAAGATTAAAAACATGAATCACACATTAATTCAAGCCTAATGAATTAATAAACTTTTATACTTCTAACACTCATGCCGAACCATTATATTACAAATCAACCCGGGTTGACCTTAGTCACAACTCCAATCCAAAATTGTTCACTCAAAAGTCAAACCTAGGTCAACTCTTCCTACTTAAAGCTTCAAAATTGAGAATTATTTTTCCAAACCAACTCTGATCTTCCCCAAAATATAATCTGACTACATATGCATGTCATAATAAATCAATCGACGCTACTCAATATCTCAAACCGCTGAACGATATGCTTGAGCTCAAACCGACCGATCCGATTGTTATAGAGGGCTTAGTTAAGGTATCCGATTCAGGATCACTCGCAAGTTAGAGATAGATGTTCCATTTTAGCAGGTGGTAGATATCTCTCGTAGATCAGAGGATATGCAAGGTCAGGAGAGAGAGCACATGGAGGCAAAGAAGCCTTGTGGACCGGGAGGATCATTGATCCATATTTTGGAAGCAGTGTATGTCATAGTAAAGGTTTTGTAGTTCGTCCAATTCAGTTTGCACTTCAGGATTCATGCATTATTTCAGATATCGATGGTACTGCAGTACCCGTACTGGGTAACTTTCGCAGCCATGGCAAGAGAGTTTGCTTTGAGTGTGGAGATACTAGTCACATTGTGAGAGATTGTCCAGACTTTGGATAGACTTGTCACAACGGTTTGCTCCAGTTGCTACTATACATGCACTTCTAGCTAAGGGTGGAGGTCGGGGGGTAGAGGTCACCATAGAGGGGAAGGCTGGGCCAATTGTTTGCTCTTTCTCGTCGAGAAGAGACCGATGGATCGGATAAAGTCCTTATAGGTATGGTTTTAGTTGAGTAGAAAGATGCATTTGTGTTACTTCGATCTGATTCCATTTATCGGTAAAGTTCATCCTACATTGCTTCAGCTATGGTTGTGTTTTGTGATTCTCATATTATGTTCATGTGTTCATGGCAGTTGATAATTTTATTGTAATAGCATGTGTCCATCATTCTAATTTTGTTCCTATTGTAATTCATGAGACTTGAGTGGACTTTCCATTAGTTAAATACGATAGGATTTGATGTGATCTCTGGTTGGTTTGGCCCGACTTGTTGTTTGGCTGCTCCACAGATATGACAAGTTGCTTCATGTTGTGGTTTTGGTTCTACAAGGTTGAATTAGTATAATGGTATAGTTGCTCAGGTGTTTATCTTAATTTTGATTTCGAGTTAAGAATGTGGACCTGATGTTCTTGGTGGAAAGGTGTGTTGGTGTTGGGATATGCACCATGGTGAGGTCATATCAAGGTAAGATTTATTGTGGTTTTTGCTTATGTCTTGCTTCTTCCTTGTGGATTGGATCCGTAGTATGGTATTAGTAGGGAGTTGTTCATGTTTGTGTTGTTTGACGGTTCTCTCATGTGTTGCTATTTTCATATTCAAGTTTTACTGGTTAGGTTTCGTTTGCAATATCTGTGCCCAAGGGGCGTTTGGGTTGGCTTGTTGATCAGATGAGTAGTTATGTGTTTCACATGTTTCTTGCATTATTTCAACGTTGTGAAGTTTTAGAACAAGGTTCTAGTCAATATAAGTGTGTTGCCTGTACTAGGCTTGGTAATGGGAGGCTAGTGCGGTCAGAATTATTTCTATAGGCATATAGATTATGCCTTATATCCTGTGGTTATAACTCGTGGGTGTAGGCGCGTGTCGTTGTATCTAGTTAAGGGTTTTACAATGTTTTTGTGCTATAATAAGGCTCTAGGTAGATGTGGAGATTTGATTAGTATGGCTTAATCGGCATGAGTGGAAGGAATAAGCTACAATTGATGTGGCGTTGTAGGGATTGTATGGATTGGAGTGAAGTAGGATCACTCGTGTGTATGTGCATGGCGAATTTATACCGTGATTTGATGGCTTGGGAAAGACTCTTGGCACAATCGAGGACAAATATTTGTTTAAGAAGGGGAAATGTAACAACCCGACCGATTATTTTGAGCTTTAAGTTTTTTTCAATGGTTCGAGGTCTTGAGTAGCTTCCCATTGTGTATTATGACTTGCGCACATGGTTGGATTTAAATTTTAGATGCTTCGGGTTGAATTTGGATGAGTGTTTCTCCCTTAAGAAGTATAAATTGAAAATATTGACTAATGTTTGACTTTGTGAAATGACACCATAGCTTTGTTTTGATGTCTTCGATAGGTTTGTATCCTGATTTTGGACATGGTCGTATGCCCAGAATCAAATTCGGAGGTCCGTAGGTTGATTTGTGTTTTTTATTCGAAAGTTGACAATTTAAAGGCTTAAAGTTTTGATAAGTTTGACCATAGTTTTCTTCATGGATATTGTGTTTGGATCTCTATTTTGGGACTTGGAATAAGTCTGTTTTTTCATGTGGAACTTGTCCACAAAGTTTTACGTCATTCCGAGTTAATTTGATAGGAATCGAAAATGATTGTGTTTTTAGATGTTCTTGAGTTTCATATTGATTTAATGTTTCTTCGAGGTCTAATTCATTCATTCATGTTATTTTGATAAGCGTGAGTGAGTTTGAGTTATATTTTTAGACTTGTGTTGATGTTTGGTTCAGAGCCCCGAGGGCTTGGATGAGCTTCAGGTGTGTTTCAGAATAAGTGTAATCAGATACCTCAGGTCTTGCATTTTCGAGTTTTGGATCATGTTTGCAATATTACACAAGGCCTGCTAGGTTAACATTTGCGATACCAGTGATCAAATTTTTCTATGGGGTTGCCTGAGTAGCTGGTTCGCATTTGCGATCTTCTTGGATGCATTTGCGATATGTCCATGTTTGCAATCACATACTTTTCATCACAATTGTAGTGACAGTAGGAATGGGGGGGCTTTTCTTTTGTGATTGTTTCTTCCCATTTGCGGGGTTTTCAAATGCGGCACCTTCGACTGGACAAAAAGTTCAGGGATGGGATTTTTAGTCTTATTTTCATATTTTGGAATCCTAGACTCAGTCGGAGGCGATTTTGATGAGGGATATTCATCCATAAACCCTGGTTAAGTGATTCTAATCTCTTTTTAATCATTTTCTATCAATATATCTTACATTTTAACATCAAAATAATCAAAGTAAAAATTTGTGAAATTTTTTCAAGTTTTTGAAAAATAAAAATTTGAGTTTTTAGAGTCGATTTGGACTCGAATTATGAAACTAATCCCATATATGAACTCATGGGGTAATGGATAGTCAGAATCTACCTTTGGACCCGAGGTTGGGTTTTGTTGACTTTTGAGCAATTGTATAAAGATCATAGCTTTATTATTAGAATTGATTTCTCTTGCATTATTTGATGTTATTGGGCCAATTTTGGCTAGATTTGAGTCGAGCAGAGGTGAATAGTAAAGGAAAACCTATTCTGGAGTGTTGATTAAAGGCTCTTAAGGTAAGTATCTCGCCTAATATTATGTGGGGAAACTACTCCATAGGGATTGATTGTTTGCACTACTTGAGCTACATAAAAGAGGTGTATACGAGGTGTCTAGTGTGTACACAACTTATAAATGGAAATTTGACCGGCTTGCTATTAGGTTCTTATGTGCATTAAAATGAAGTTACCTTATCTTGTTAAATCATGCATTTCTAAATTTACCCTTATGTGTCTTATTTGAAGAATATTGCTTCATGTTATACCCTTTTTGCAAAATATACTCTTATATGCCTTAATTGATATTTTTTCCGATTTTATTGCCATGTTATCTCTTTCATAATTGCTTAACCTTAATTTAATCTTTAGTTATTTCTTCCATTGTTGGCTTATCCTTATTTGGGATCATTGTTATATGCTATCTCTCTTATCATCGAGTTGTACCTAATTGTAATCATTGTTACATGTTACTTGTTCCATTGTTGAGTTTGCCTTATTTGATATTGTCGTTAAATTATATCTCTTCCGTTGTTGCGCTATTCATGTTTGAAAATATTATTACTTGTTATGCCTTTGATTGTGAGATTGTTGTTCCATTCTTTGTGTTTAGAGATTCTTATGTAGATTTACTTGCCATACTCCCATGTTATTGTTTTTGTTGCACTTAGTGTCTTTGAGCCGAGGGCTATGTGTTGTTGTGGTATTGGAAACATTTCGGAGAAATATTGCAGCATATGGAAACATGTGGTGCGACTTGTTATATTGTGTTGTTATATTTTTTGCACATGTAATATTGTTGCGAGGATTGTCAAGGTGATCGCACGTGAGTTGTATGTGTTATGGTTATTCACTTTATGTTTTTTTTGTATTGTTATCTATGTGCCATTCGTTGTCTCTACTCTTACTTGTTGGCTCGAGTTGTGATAGAACACATGCAGAAGCATACACGTAATTAAACACTCATATTGGCTTAAGAAGTCAATTTTAATGTTTATCGATCATTTACATGTATTCTTATTACCTGCCTTCTGTATGAGAGTTGTACTATTGGCATATGAGTTGTGTGTGCGGTTATGAGTTACAGTTATTGCTGGCACGTGAGTTGTCACTGAGGATAACATATATTGTCACTCCCTTGGAACATGAGTTGTCGGTGCAGATATGAGGTATTATTGGTATTGACACGTGAGTTTTCCATGTATAGCGTGAGTTGTCCATGCGATTGTGATTGTAATGCGGGCACAAGATGCTAAGTGATTAGGGTTTATGAGTAGGGAGCAGTGATTATTGATTATGAGATGTGATACCTCGGGGAAATTCTCAAATAGTTCTTGTGTGAAAGCGATATTTCTTATTAAGTTGTTACTTGTTTTCCTTATTTGGTTTAACCAGACGTAAAATGTATTCAGCTTACTCTACGGCGTTATTACCTGTTGTGCCTTGTTGCTAATTGTTGTTTCTAGTTTTCTATTGCAAGTATTGTTTTGTTATTTTTATCACTCTTAGGTTGTATGGATATTGTTCATTGTTAGTTAAACATTCATACGTGTATAGGTTATTAAACTAATAGGTGTCTTGATTTTCCCTCGTCACTAGTCCTCCGAAGTTAGTCTTGATTCTTACTACGTATTGCCGTAGTGTGCTCATCTTACACTTCTGTACATTTTTGTACAAATCCAGGTACTTCAAATTTCTTTATCATTAGCTAGATGTTCGGGCATTACTGTGGAGACTCAAGGTACACCTGTCGTCGCGTTCGTGGGCGTCGGAGTCATCTTTTGAAGTTTATTTTATTCTGTTTATTTCTATTTCGGATCATTTGTACTAAGAGAATTTTTAGTTAACTTAGTAGAGCTTATGACTTATACTATCGATTTTGGGACGTGTCTTGTTGGGATTTTATTTCAGTAGATTATATCAGTTTATCTGACTTGCTTTAGTATTTTTTAAGTTATTTTTAATGTTAGTATTACCTAGAAGTATAGACTAGGTACTACCACAATATCCTACAGAAGGAAATTGTTGACGTGACAAGTCTCCATCAGCATAACCAACTAGATCAAAGTTGTATCCTCTTGGATATCATAGATACAACTTAGAAGTCCCTTTGAGATATTCAAGTATTCTTTTGACAACCTTCAGATGAGACTCTTTGGGATTTGCCTGAAATCTTGCAGATAATCCCATGCTGAACATAATATTAGGCCTTCTTGATGTGAAATACAATAGTGATTCATTTGTTCCTCTATATATCTTTTTTCCAGACTTTTCCCTTCTTCATCAAGATCCAACTTTGTTGCAATGTAAATGGGAGTGGCAATTGACTTAGAAGAGTCCCTATTGAATTTTTTTCAACAGTTCTTTGATGTATTTTTGTTGATGGATCGTGCTTCCATTGGGTTTTCTTTGATCTTCATCCTCAACAAGAAATTCCATTCACCAACATGCTCATTTCAAACTCGCTCCCTATTATTTCATCAAATTCCTTGCACATTGCTTCATTAGTAGACCTAAAGATGATATCATCCATATATACTTGCACAATCATAAGATTTTTTCCTTTGTTCCCCAGAACCACTGTGTTGTCTACCTCACCTCTTACAAAGTTATTTGTTAAGAGGAATTTGAGAATCTCTCCTACTAGACTCTTGGAGCCCATTACAGTCCATACAATGCCTTGTCTAACTTGAACACATGATCAGGAAACCATTCACTTTCAAAGTGAGGAGACTGTATAACAAACACATCCTCCTTTAGGTAACCATTGAATAATTCACTATTCACATCAATATGATACAGAGTGATTCTATGTGTGCAATAAAAGCAATTAGCATTCTTATAACTTCCATTATAGCTGTAGGAGAAATGTCTAATCATAGTCAATGCCTTCTCCTTTATAATAGGCCTGAACAACCAGTCTGGCCTTGCTCTTTGTGATATTTCCTTTCTCATCTAGTTTATTTTTGAACGCCCATTCGGTACATATGGAAATGTTATTCATGGGTTTTTGCATCAAGCGTCAGACCTTGGTTCTCTCAAAAACTTCTTTTATGCTTTCAGGATCAACATATAAGAGGAATGATGTGAGTGCACTTAGATTTCTCAGAGATGACCTAGTTTTCACTCCAGCATTAGAATAATAGATGATGTTCTCAGGGGGGAGGGGGAGGGGGTGTGAGCTTTGATATTTTCATGGCCTAACTTGCATACCTAGAGATGGTTCAGGTAGGGAGTGACTCAAAGGACTAGGGTAAGAAGTTATAACTTCATCTATCTGAGTAGCAGTCCATGTAGTTCTCTCTTCTTTATGTCCTTCCTCATCACTCTCAACTCCCTTAGGATTCCCTGATCCTTCTTCAAATTGTTGTTCAGGTTCACTAGAGGTTCCTTCATCACTGAGTCATATGTTATAGTCTTTATCCTGCTAACCTTTCTCGGTCAAGTTGTTAGATTTATTAAAAAAACACAAATATTTTCTTTTCCACACATAGTTGTTTTATTAATATGTTGTCAACTTTACCAAGTGGTGAGTAGCACAAGAAATATCCCTCATCACTTTTGGCATCAAACTTGCCTAGAGCTTCTTCGCCATTATTGCGCACAAAGCATTTCAACCCAAAAGCTTTTAGGTGAGTGATGTTGGGCTTTCTTCCTCGAATTAACTCATAGGGGGTCTTCTCAAGAATGGGCCTGGCTATGTATCTATTTAACAAGTAACATGATGTATTGACTGTCTCGGCCCAAAAGCTCTTAGGCAGTCCACTGGTGATTATCATGGTCCTACCCATGTCTTCTAGAGATCTATTCTTTCTTTCCACAATATCATTTTGTTGTGGAATCTTGGGTGCAGAAAAGATGTGATAAATTCCACGAGTGCTGCAGAACTAAAGAATTTTAGAGTTTTTGAACTTAGTCCCATGGTCTGTTCTTATACTTGAAACAACACTTCCAGTTTCTGTTGCATCATTCTAAAAAAAACACACATAAAACATCAAAAGATTCATTCTTAAACTCTAGAAACAAGGTCCATGTGTACTTAATGAAGTTAACAACATTGAAAAATATAAATTTCTTACATCCTATGCTCTTCACTCCCATTAGTCCACATAGGTCCATGCAAAGGAGTTCTAGGTGTTTTGAAGTACTGACCACCTTCTTATATTTAAAAGAGGATGTTACATGTTTTCCTCTCACACAAGTATAACATACTTTGTTAGATAAGATCTCAAATTTTGGTAGTTTAAGGACCAGGTCCTTTGCTTTCAACTGGCTGAGTGGAGATAAACTGACATGTCCCAGTGTTCTATGCCATAATAGTAGGTCATTTTTTCACTACACTAAAACATTTATGTTCACTCTGAGGGTGAGACATATTAGATATTGTTATCTCTCTTACCTTCATAAACAATTTCATATGTATCCGTCTTAGTGACAATGCATATTTTGGAACTAAGCTGCACCTCATTGCCTTTATCATACATTTGCGAACTGTTGAGAAGATTACGTTTACGACGAACTGCATAATACACATCTTATATAACATGAGAGAGTGACTTACCAACCTTACCAATACTTGTTATTTGTCTATCTTTCCTATTACCAATGACACACTCCCTCCTTGGAAGGTTGTCAGTACAAGGATGCATTTCTTTTAACCAGTCATATGTCTATAGCATGAGCTGTCCAGATACTCAGCGTGATTTTTTTATCTCACTTTAGCCTGCACCAAAACTCATGAGTTAGTCTTGGAAACCCAAAAAAGCTTGGGTTCCTTTTTGTTAGAAAAGGGATGAATCAAATCTCTCCTTGCCCAAGAAGGGAATGGTCATAAAAGTTCTTTTCTTATTGACTTTTATCAACTTAGTTTGCATAATAGAGTTGATAGTGGGTTCTTCTTCCTTCTCCACATGTTTAAATAGCCCAAAGGTATTCTTAAACTGATCATGCATTAAATTAGGGCAAGTATCTCTTTAGTGTCCTACCTTCCCACAGTGCATGCACATATTATTATTTGAGATTTCTACATACTTTGAATTAAACTTGGGTACATGTTTTTTATAGCCAATTCATGATTTGTTAGTACTATAATTTTCATTTTGCCAATTTATTGCATATGAGGACCTATACGACTTGCTTAGCCTAGATAGTTCATACTTTGCTTTTCAAGATTTTCATCAACTTTGAGTGGCCCAAATCCACTGATTTTCTCTTCAAAAACCTCACGAAATCAACTTCTCCCAAGCACAAAATTTAATTTGATGTTGTGAACTTTAAATCCACGAAACTTCATATTTCTGCCCAGCGATTATCGCTCTGCGGTCATGGGACCGCTTCTGCCACTAGGGAACATCACCTGCGAAAATACATTAAATCCCACGGCACCACACCTGCACTCCGTTCCTCGCAGATGCGGTTCCGCTTTAGCGGTCCTCGAGCCGCATCTGCAATGAGAGATCTTCATGCCTCAGATCGCATATGCAATTATCAAACCGCTTCTACGGCGCCACACCTACGGTCCAAAATCCGCAGGTGCAAAAACAACAGGCTCAGCACATCAGAATTTTGCCTCAGTCCAAACTCTCATCCGTTAAACATCTGAAACTCACCCGAGGCCCCCGGGACCTCTACCAAACATACCAACCAAGCTTAAAACATCATACGAGCTTAGTCAAGCGCTCAAAGCACATCAACAACGCTAAAATCACGAATCAACCTCCAATCCAAACCTAATGAACTTGAATTTCCAAAATTCTACATTCGATATCGAAACCAACCAAACCATGTTTGACTGACCCTAAAAATTGCACACAAGTCATATTCAACACTACGGACCTATTCCAACTTCTATAATCAATTCCGACCTTGATATCAAAATTTCACTATCGGCCCGAAAACTCCAAAAATTCAACTTTCGGCATTTCAACTGTAAGTAAGCTACAGACCTCCAAAACGCAATCTAGACACGTCCCTAGGGCCGAAATCAACAAATGGAGCTAACAGAATTGACAGAATTCCATTATGGAGTAGTCTTCACACTGCTCCGACAACGGTTCAAATTTTAAAGCTTAAGCTCTCATTTGGGGACTAAATGTCCTAGAACACTCCGAAAATCAAGACAAATAATCCCGACAAATTAAAATAGCAGAAATAAATACGGAAAAAACAGTTAATAGCGGATCGAGGCATAAATTCTAAAAACTACTGGCCGGATCGTTACAAAGGTTGTCGTAAAAAGCCAAGTCTAGTCAACAAGCAAAAAATTTCGGACCACGACTACAAATAGATTCTCCTCAAAGAAAGTATTCGGGACACTGATCAAAATTAAATTTAATAACTTTTACCCTTTCGAATGGACGATTTGGAACCCTAAGATGTGAATATTTTAATTCTTCTATTTAATTTAAATTTTATCTGTTAATCTAATATCATCTATTATCAACTTTACTACAATGCTCAACAGTCTTACATAACACATTTTAAGTAAAAATATTACCTTTTTCGTCGCTTTACTCCAAAAGCTCAAAGGTTGAAATTGTAGAGACTTTTCTTTGACAGATTGTGTAGAAATTCGATGTCTTGACTTTATAATCTTTACTAAAAATAGGTTGAGAGTTCCGTGGAACACTTATATTGATGTTCTTAGGGTGTGGGGCTATCCTTTAACTCTCAAAATTATGAGAAATGATTTGTCTCTCTCCTCGCCGATCATTTTATATAGCTTTTCATGTACCATGGACACCTCCCCACGGTTCCTACATCACTCAAAGACCAAAACGTTTTGGTTTGGCTTCTATAGTCATCGCCCCACGATCCCCTTGGTGCCTAAAGTCCAATGTTCATTTTCTAAAACGACACCCTTCAATAAAATAATCATAATTTTTGGTTATAAATGACAAACAGTTTTAAGTGCTAGAAACTAAACATCAAGAAATTTAATTAGAAATATTGTTTATGGCGTAATTCACAATACAATGGGAGTTATGATCGTTATAATTCAGTCCAAATGCGACTAAGGTCGTCTTCTTCTATCAAACATTTTAAACTTGCTCCCATAATATTGAAATTCGCCTGAATTCCCTCGAATCCCAATCAAACTGTAACGACCCGGCCGTTCGTTTTAAGAGTAAGAGGCTCATTTCCCTATTAACTGCTTTTTCCATACCTATTTCTTTTATTGTGACTTGTCGGGAGGTTTTGTTTTGTTTTTTGGAGTGTTCTGGGATACTCTGTCCCTAAACGGGAGCTTAAGCGTTTCGCTTTGGACCGTAGTCGAAACTATGTAAACGAGTCCGGAATGGAGTTATGTAGGTTTTGTTAGATCCATTAGGTGATTTTGGACTTAGGGGCATGTCCGGATTGTATTTTGGAGATCCATAGCTCATTTAGGCCTGAAATGGCGAAAGTCAATTTTTTGTAAATTTGGACCGGTAAAGAAGTTTTTGATATCGGGGTCGGATTCCTATTATGGAAGTTGGAATAGGTCCTTAATATTGATTATGACTTGTGGGCAAAATTTGAGGTCATTCAGACATGGTTTGAAAGGTTTCGGCATCGGTTGTGGAAATTTAAAGTTTCAAGTTCATTAAGTTTGGATTGGAGGGTGATTTGTGTTTCTGGCATTGTTTGATGTAATTTGAGGGCTCGAATACGTTTGTATGGTGTTTTAGGATAGTTTGGTATGTTTGGTTGAGGTTCCGGGGACCTCGGGTGTGTTTCGGATACTCAACGGGCTGAAAATTGGACTTAGGTCGTTGCTAAGTTTCAGGAATCTGGTAGTTTTGCAGATGCAGTGGGGAGGCCGCAGGTGCGGGCTCGTAAATGCTAAGAAGCAAGCGCATAAGCGGAATTGGGAAGCCCAGGTTGGGATGGCAGTTGCGAGGTTAATTCCGCATCTGCGATGCCTGCAAATGCGAGAGAGGATCGTAGAAGCGGTGAAGGACCGCAGAAGCGGATCAATTTTTGCGTGTGCGGCCACCTTATCGCAGAAGCGGTCCCAGGTCTCATAATTCATCCCGCACCTACAATGGAATTTACGTAGGTGCAGCGCCGCAGGTGCGATGAAGAGGTCTCAGGAGAGAATTTGCTGGGCAGAAAAAGGGCAATTTCAAGGGTTCGATTTGTTCATTCTTCATTTTTGGACTTGAGCGCTCGGACATTGGCGATTCTTCGAGGGATTTTCAGATAAAGCTTTGGGGTAACGATTCCTAACTAGCTTTTGGTTGTATTCAATTAATCCATTGTTGATTTCCTCATTTAATTAGGGATTTGAGTTGAAAAATTAGGGAAAATTGTAGAAAATATCTTAGGCCGAATTTTGAGATTTTGATCGAGATTTTGGTATCGGATTTGAGTAAATTTGGTATGGTTAGACTCGTGAGTGAATGGGTGTTCATTTTTTTTTACTTTTACCTGATTTCAAGATGTGGGCCCGAGGAGGCTTTTTGGGCGATTTTCCAATTTCTTGCCTTAACTTTGATTTCATTAGCTAGATTAGTTTCTTATAGTTATATCTATGTTATGTAATTTGTTTTTGGCTAGATTCGGGCAATTCTGAGTCGGATATTTGTGTAAAGAGCATTGTAACGAATTGATTTAAGCTTGGTTAGAGGTAAGTGGTTTGCCTAACTTTGTGTGGGGGAACACCTCTTAGGATTTGGTGTTGTTTTGATATATGAGCGCCGTGTGCGTGAAGTAACGAGTGTGTACACGGGCTATTTGTTGCAAAAGTCCATTTTCATTAAGTAAAAATATTTGTTTTTCCTTTACTGAGTTACACTAGCATATGTAATTATCTCGTTTAATTTAAAACAACATGTTTGCGTGTCTCAATTTCTTATTTGAACTATGTGCAGCATGTTTAGTAAATTTTACGCTTCTTCATTTACTTGTACTTAGTCTAAATTATGGGATTCCGTGGTGTAGTTAAAATTCTATTGTTTGAGCTGCATATTTACTTTGGGGACTATAGAACGGTATCCCGGTAGATCCCCCTATTCTTCCTATTTGGACTACGTAACGGTATTCCTGTATATCCCCATATTCTACATATTTACTTCGGGACTACAGAACGGTATTCTGGTTGATCTCCCTGCACATTACTTTGGGACTACACAATGGTATTCCAGTAGATCCCCATGTTCTGCATATTTACTTTGGGACTATGAGACAGTATCTCATGAGATCCCCTGTTGTTATCTCTGTGTACTGAGTTGTTGACTTCTATGGTTTTCATTCTTGTTTAATTTCAACCTTTATTTTTACTGCGGTATTTCATTCTATCTTGCTTATTTATATATATACCAGTAGGGCCCTGACCTGATCTCGTTACTACTCGACCGAGGTTAGGCTTGGTACTTACTGAGTAATGTTGCGGTGTACTTATTCCCTTCCCTGCACATATTTTTTGTGTGCATATCCAAGTACAGCTTATCAGCTGCATTATTAGTTAGGCGAGACAGCTGTAGAGTCTTCAAGGTATATCCATCACGTCCGCAGACCTCGAAGTCCCTCCCAACTCTTCCCATGTCAAACATTTGTCGTATTGACGTGTATTTTTGTTTTGGACTTGAGACTTGAGTTGTGAATGTAGACTTTATATTAAGAGCTCTATTTCACTAGTATTCATTTGTAATATTCTATATTAGTAGCTGTGCCTTAGCTATATCTGTTAGGATTGAAAAAAGTCAGATGTCATGCAGAAGCTAGCAAACCAAACGTTGAACGACGATAAATTATACAACAAAGAGAAATCTGCCAAAAGAGACACAAATATTTAACGTGGTTCGGTCAATTGATCTACGTCCACGATGGAGATGAGCCGCTATAATAAAAGGAGAGTATAAAATATCGAGAGAACAACCTCATGAAGAGGAAAACACAAGTGACACACTAACACTTGTCCCATAAAGTTCTCCCCCTAAACACGACTCTCAAGCCCTTTATGGTTACATTATGAATGCTACTGAATGAGAAGGGCGGATCCTCAATTTATAGAACTCCAAACATTTTCCTACAAGAAAAAGGACTAGCCAAATATGGAAGAATTTACAATTTTTTTTTACAAAAAGGAAAATCCAATTGAGGTAATTATATTGCCCTTTTCGTTCAAGAGATAGGAAAACCAAATATGGTAAGAAAATAAAGACACCTAAAAGTTCTCCCCCCTTGGCTTGAATTTTCTGACAAAATAAACTGGATCAACTTTCTTCACGTAGCCTTCAACAGGTCACATCTCCAAATATCCACCACAAAGTTTGTCTCAATGCGCGTAGCACACCGGTCAAATTTCTCAGACAAAAAAATACGATTATCGTCAAATATGTTGCAGCTAGAACTGAACACGCCAAGATGAACCTGTCTTGAATCTCTCTATGATACCACTTGTTAGGACCGAAAAAAATCAGGTGTCATGCGACAGCTAGCAAAGCAAACGTTGAACGACAGTAAATCATAAAACAAAGAGAAATCTACCAAAAGAGACACAAACATTTAACGTGGTTCGGTCAACAGACCTACGTCCACATCGGAGATGAGCAATCCACTATAATAAAAAGAGAGTACAAAATATCGAGAGAACAACCTCACGAAGAGGAAAACACAAATGACACACTAACACTTGTCCCATAAAGTTCTCCCCCTAAACACGACTATATTATCAATATAAGATACAAGAGTTGTTATTTGAATCAGTCATTAACTGCAAATCAGGACCTTGTGGTTTTGGCTCATGATACATTAAAATTTGGTGTTATGTTAGTCATGTATCGTCTACCCAATCATGTCCAATAGATGGTCAAGCAATTAGTAGTGCAATTTTTCCAATTTTGTTATTCATCCTGAATTTTCCTAATCAATTCTTGATATTCTAAATTTATATTATCTTCTTGCTTTTATTCTAAATCAATGAGTCATTTATTTTCAGCCAACTTTTCGAATCGATAAGAAGTCAAATGGGCATTCAAGTTTAATCTCAATTTGATGCTTTTTCAAATGGGCATTCAAGTTTAATCTCAGTTTGGTGCTTTTTCCTTTTTATTTCTCCCTTGTAGTGGTCACCTGAATTCGCATAAATATGTCTCTCTCCTCTCACATTGTTTAAATTGAATTACATCCATCCTTCGCTTTTTCAGAAAATAGCTACAATCACAGGTGATTTTTTGAGTAGGACGGCTCCAAAAGCATACGAATGATAAGTAGTACTCCCTCCGTTTCATATTATTCGAGGTTCGGCACGGAGTTTAAGAAAAAAGAAGACTTTTAAGAAATTTATGGTCTTAAAAACTTAAGGAGTACAAAGTTTGTGGGGTCATGTCATTTGTGTGACTATAAAAGCTTCTCATTAAGGGCAAAAAGGATAAAATGAAGAATTTAAAGTTAAATTATTTTCAAATTTAGAAATGTGTCATTTGTTTTGGAACAGACTAAAAACGAAAGTACCTCATTTAATATGAAATGGATGGAGTATATTACAACCGTGCACCAACTGATTCACAAACTCATTCCCCAATAATAATATTTTTCTCCATGAACGCAACCTGTATCAGATAGCTGTTCGAACCAGAGTTTTGTAATTTTTTTTTTTTTTTTTTGAAATTTTCCCAGCTTGC
This sequence comes from Nicotiana glauca, assembly GCA_026770625.1. Classification (NCBI taxonomy): domain Eukaryota; kingdom Viridiplantae; phylum Streptophyta; class Magnoliopsida; order Solanales; family Solanaceae; genus Nicotiana; species Nicotiana glauca. The sequence goes on along the minus strand of MU698798.1, from coordinate 337,717 downwards.
CTGGGGGTGTTGTATTAGCAAAAAAATATTGTTTGATGATACAACACAAAGGTGGAGAAGACCCTTCAAAAAATTGAGGCGTAGGCGATTATAAATAGTTCGCCCCCTCACAGAAATTACAATCTAGCTAATAAAGAAATTGGCTTTGTCATATTTAACTCTAATACTTGGAATTTGGCTTTTATCCATGTAGAAAGGGCCTTTGGCCTCTCTAGGAAGTTGCTGCCCTGAGAGGAATATAGCTCCAACCTGTGCTTTTGATGCCATCTTTGCTAAAGTATCCGCTAGCTGGTTAGCTTCTCTGTAGCAATGGACAATATCTATACTAGCTGCACGTCTTTGATGGGCGATTTTTTCTATAATCAACGCCATATTATAATTGCTCTCTGACTCCTCTTTTAGCAAGTCAGCCAAAATTAGAGAGTCCATCTCTAAAGTGAAATTTGTGTATCCATTTTCTATGCACCATGAAATACCAAAAAGAGCAGCATTAGCTTCTGCAATATTATGATTACTGCATCTGTATGGGACAGAAAAAGCCATGATCAAGTCGCCGCTATCATTCCTTAAGGCACCTCCCAGGCCTGCGTTTCCATCAGTGCTTATGAAACTCCCATCCGTGTTAAGCTTCAGCCTATCCGTCATAGGTTTTTGCCAGTGCACGACCTTAATGTTTTGCTTGGGGTGTAGCCTTACCACGGTGTCAACAAAACTGTTCCATGGCATTGGAAGATCACATTTTGGATATGCTTTGAGAATAGCAGCCTTCACAGCCCAACTTGTTTGTTGTTGCAATTTATTGAGGTTGAATTTTTTCTGATCGCCATACCTGCAAGCACAATATTCTTTCCACAGTTTTGTATTCAAATACTAAGATGACGAGCTACGCATGTTTGGTTAACGGTATGGGAGCGGATTAATTAATTTCCTTATCGGATAAATCGTTAACTCGTTACGAATTTTTGTATTTCCACGTTTACGACCGTGATGTATGCTTGGATTTAAGTTAGTTGGGGCATAGTAGTACTGCTAGTCTGATTCTTCCATATATACAAGTATGTGATTTAAGCTAAAGGTAGTTGATTATCTCGTTGCCCAAGTACTATACCCCCTCCAGCTTTAAATGAATTTAACATGCAAGGACAAAGCAATGTCACAAAAGTTTAGCCTTACACTGCGAATCTACTAAGTTTACACTGCGATCTCCATCCAGTTTGAATAATAATAAGGAAAGTTTCTTTCTTTCTTGTTAACTAATACCAAAATATGTACATATCCCATAGTTGAATGCTTAAGAAAACTACGGGTGTCTCCTTCATCGTTAACCTGAGGGTTTTAAGTTTAAGATCTTGGAACGAAGTCTTCTGTGTTAGGGAGTACTTTACCCTAATATGGAACTTCTGAATTCCCTTTAATCCGACTCCAATGCAGATATAACACATATGAGTGAGCCCAAGAAAATAAGAAAAATAAAGGAGACTCTCCCCTCTACATCAATAAGAAGAATATGAAATCTAAAGGAAGGTAGCTGATGTCGATCGAAACTCAATAAAAATTGCATATTTCATGTAGATCTGATGTTCTATTTCTTTTCTGGTCTAATTACTTAAACGCCATAAACCTCTTTCCAAATGTGGCTCCCATATTTGCAGATACACCAGCCTTTTGAATAACCAGAAAATACAAATTGAAGTTGCGCATATAAGGCATGAAACAGAGAATTAATGAGATCAGTTTAAAGCTACAAAATATTATTAGATACAACATGAAAATCATTAGATTTGAATAATATATCAGATTTTTTTCCACGTAACAGCATTAAAAATTCAATACTTTCCTAACTTTCTAAATATATCAAACAATAAAAACAAATAAATTCAACATCAATGTAATATCGAGATGACTTCTAACAAAAAATAAAATCAAGATTTGTCGTAACGATCGATACTATCAAATAACTAGCTGGTAACACTAGTCTGAAGTTCTTGGATCATGACCCGAGCCTTTTGATCTTCCTTAGCAAGAAGAACAACCTCTAATTGAATCAGTGAATCACCATGAATTAGGTGAAAGGATAACCCAAAATTCATGGCAACTCATTGACCAATAAGAGATCCTCTTGGAGTATGATAGTGTGATATATTTTTTATGTCAAAATTCTGGAATATTCCACCTTTATTTATAGCTCATTTTTGGTTTGGGCATAAGAAGGTAATTTAGCACATTTGGTTAATAATTTATGACATCACATTTGATAGACTGTTTTAGATTATGATATTGAATTTCATAAATTTATTAGGATTTTATTAATTGAATTATTTTACCAATATATGCTCTTAATTATGGTTTTAGTTAATTGAGATGTAGAAGTTGGATCTAATCTATATCGGCCAACATTAATTCGAGTTATATTTTAACAAGTCATGCTCTTATTGTTGTACTTATGGCGTTCAAGAAAAAAATAACGAGTTAAACAAAACCAAAATATAAATAAATATTTATGTGAAAAACAAAAATGTTCTTTTCACTTAGTTTGGTTGGTTTTAAATTTAAAAAAATGACAATATTTTACTAGGTTTAGTTTATTCTAGAACCAATAGCTACTTTCTTACCCGTCCGACTCGTTTGAATTACTTAGCATGTGTCATGATTATTTAATGAGGACAAAATACGTATTTGAACTAATTAAGGACAACGTCTAATACCTCTAATTAAGCAAATAGGAAATATTATTGGTAAAAGAAAAGGTGTTGATTAAATCCCTAAAAAGGGCTAGCTGGGGCAACAAAAGAGACCCTTGTAAGGGCTGATTCTCTTCATTTATCTTCATAATTATAGCACGACCCAACTCCTAACCTGTCGTGACGGCGCCTAACGTGGTACCAGACAAGCCGACATATACAAGATAACTCCAACACTTTTAACAAAAATGTATTTCAACCACTTTAAAATATAAAAAATTTCATAAGCAGGATAGTAAACCCAAAACACAATGTGGAATAACAAATCCCAAATCGGGGTGTCAAAGAGTACATGAGCATCTAAATGCCACAAATCTAGAATTCACTATCTAAGATAGTCCAAAACTAAATACAATAAAATGATAGATAGAGAAGGAGAGCACAAGATCTGCGAATGCCGGACAACTACCTCGAAGACTCCAAAAGGGGCGCAACTGCATAGAGTATCAACATCCACCGTGCCCAAGACACCTAGATCTGCACACGAAGTGCAGGATGTAGTGTGAGTACAAACAACTCCATAAGTAACAAGACAAAATAAAGAATTGAAGATAATGACGAGCTACACAGTTATAGTTCAATTTCAGTAGTTTCAACAAAGGAAAGTAGGCATGCTTTTAAGTCCGACAATTTAAGTCAGACCAGTTTATGCATGTCAAGTTCAAGTAAATTTGGATGCAATATCTCTCGAAAATTTAAAAAATAGTGATATATTGCAGCTGGGTACAAAAACATGAAATATATGCGTCCTCTCAGAGCAACAGTCACTTAGTGCTCCCGTTCACTCCAACCTCGCCATCACTCATTCCTCATATTCGATCATTCCTCTCAGTCACTCGGTACTCGTATCAGTAGGTACCTACGCTCACTGGTGTGTACAGATTCCGGAGGGGCTCCTTCAGGCCAAGCGCTATATAGAGCCAATCATGGCATAAAATCAATAAAACATGCTGCGGCGTGTAGCCTAATCTCATAAATATCATCACAATCAGGCCTTCGTCCTCACTCAGTCATCAATCTCTCCAGTCTCTCAAGCTCTAAGAAGTCATAAATATCAGCCCAAACAGCAATGATATGATGTATTAAGAAATAATAATAGAGATTGAGATATATATGACATGCGAGTAAAAACTCAGACTGAGTGAAAACAACAACTAGCAGGTAATTTAACATATAACACGCCCTCTGTCGGTCCCAACGGTACCAACACATAGCCTAAAAATAATTTCTAAGATGATTCGAAGTCAAATTTTTATAATACATGGAAAGCCTATAGCTATTAACAAATTGTTCAACTTCCTAGTTTTATGGAATGGACCAAGTCACAATTTATACAAAGCACGCTTATATGCCTGTCACCTAGCATGTGTGTCACCTCCAAACCAATCACAATGCACATACACGGGGTTTCCTACCCTTAGAATCAGATTTAGAATTGTTACTTACATTAATCAGTCTCTACTCTAATATGACCTTGCCTCGCAAATCCGCCTCGGAACGCCTTGAATCTAGCCAAAAAAAATTTGGTAGAATCAATACAGGTTACATGAATCAATTCCATAAGAAAAATACGCAACTATTAGTCAAAATCCAAAATCGCCTCAAAGCTTGCCCTTGGGCCCACGTCTCAGAATCCCACAAAAATCACAAATCCCGAAAGCCTATTCAACCATGAGTCTAACCATACAAAATTTATCAAAATCCAACACAAAATCGTCCCCTAAATCCCCCAATTCAACTATTTAAATCCCTAGCCTCAAACCCCCAAATTACATCTCAAAATATATACCAACTAGGTGGGCAAATCAATGGGAAAATATAATTATTGAAGAATTTTAACCACAAGTGAATTAGCTCAAGAATCTCTTCGAAACCCCTCACAAAAATCGCCCAAATCTGAGTTTGAAAAGTCAAGAAATCATAAAACCCTAGAAACCCAACGTTTATATTCTGCCAAGGCTTTTTTGACATGCGGCCAACTTACCCGCACCTGCGGCTTCGCGAGCGTGACCAATTCATTTGCTTCAGCAATGGGTTCCGCTCCTGCGGAAGCAAGCAATAACTCCGCTTCTGCAGAACCAATCCCCCTTCCCACTTCCTCTTCTATGCCAAATGCACTGCATACCTGCAGTCTCGCAAGTGCAGATAGACCCTCGCACCTGTGACCTCTGCCTAATAAACTTTTTGAACTCCCAATTTCTACAAATAATGTTGAAACCTATCAAATCACATCTGATTGATCACAAATATTGAACACAAGTCACAAATGACACCACGGACCTACTACAACTTCCGGAATCGGAATCCAATGTTGATATCAAAAAGTCCACTCCCGATTAAACTTTCCAAAAATTTAACTTTTGCCATTTCAAGCCTAATTCAACTACAGACCTCCAAATCACAATTCGAATACGCTCCCAAGTCGAAAATCATCCAACGGAGCTGACGGAACCATCAAAACTTTATTTCGGAGTTGTTTACACATAAGTTAACATCCGATCAACCTTTTTAACTTAAGCTTTCCATTATGAGACTAAGTGTCTCAATTCATTCTGAAATCCTTCCGGACCCGAAACGACTAACACTGTAAGTCATATAATAGCTTTAAAGCACAAAGAGAGTAGGAAATTAGAGAACAAGGCTACAACTCTCAATACGACTGGCCGGGTTGTTACTTCCTCCCCTCCTTAAATAAATGTTCATCCTCGAAAGGGTCTAGAAATATACATGGAGTCACAAATAGGTGTGGATATTTGCTCTACATCTCATACTTTGTCTCCCAAGTGGCCTCCTTAACTAGCTGACCTCTCCAATGCACCTTCATAGAAGCTATGCTCTTTGATCTCATCTTCCGAACCTGCCGATCCAAAATGGCCACCGGCTACATATAATAAGCCAAATCACCATCCAACTAAACCGTGCCGAAATACAAAACATGAGACGGATCGCTGACTTACTTCAGAGCATTGAAACATAAAATACTAGATGCACACTCGACAGACTAGGTGGCAAGGCAAGCTCACAAGCCACCTCTCCATTCCTCTGAAGCACCTCAAATGATCCAATATATTGAGAGCTCAACTTATCCTTCTTTCTGAACCTTATAAAACTATTAATGGGTGAAACCTTTGGCAGAACCTTTTCCCCAACCATGTAAGCAACATCACGGACCTTCCTGTTGGCATAACTCTTCTACCTAGACTGCGTTGCGCGAAGCTGCTCATGAATCAATTTAATCTTGTCCAAATCATCCTGAACCAAGTCTGTACCCAATAGCCTAGCCTGGCCCCGCTTAAACAAACCCATGAGAGATCTACACCGTCTCCCATACAAAGCCTCATATGGAGCCATCTGAATGCTCGACTGGCAGTTATTGTGTAGGCAAACTCTATAAGCAGTAGAAACTAATCCTAAGAACCCCCAATATAAATAACAAAATCATGTAGCATGTCCTCCAATATATGAATAGTGTGCTCGGACAGTCCGTCTGTCTGAGGATGAAATTATATGATGAACTCAACCTGGATGCCTAACTCTAACTGTACTGCCCTCCAGAACTGTGATGTGAATTGTGTTCCCCAATCTAAAATGATAGAAATCGGCACACCCTGAAGGAGAACAATATCTCGGATGTAAATCCCAGCCAACCACTCTAAAGAATAATTAGTACCAACTGGAGTCAAGTGCGCGGACTTCGTCACCCGATTCACAATCACCCAAATAACATGAAACTTCCTCGAAGTCCGTGGGATCCCAACTGCAAAATCGATGGTGATCCGCTCCTATTTCCGTTCTACAATCTCTAACCTCTGAAGAAAACCACCCGGTGTCTGATGCTCATACTTAACCTGCTGACAGTTAAGGCACCGAGCTACAAACCCCACTATATCTTTATTCATTCTACTCCACCAATAGGGTTGCCTCAAGTCCCAGTACATCTTTGCGGCACTCAGATGAATGGAATACCGTGAACTATTGGCCTCCTCAAGAATTAACTCATGTAGCCCATTCGCATTAGACACACAAATCCAACCTTGTATCCTTAATACCCCATCATCCCCAATAGTAACATCTCTGGCATTACTGTGTTGAACCTTGTACTTGAGCACAAGTAAATGATAATCATCATATTGGCACTCCCTCATACGATCAAATAAGGAAGACAAAGAAACCACACACGCTAGAATCCGAATGGGCTCAGAAATATCCAAACTCATGAACTTGTTGGCCAAGGATTGAACATCAACTGCAAGAGGTCTCCCACTAATGGGAATAAATTCAAGACCACCCATACTCACCTTCTTTCTTCTCAAGGCATCGGCCACCACACTGGCCTTCACGGGGTATTATAGAATGGTGATATCATAGTCCTTTAGCAGCTCAAACCATCTCCGCTACCTCAAATTTAGATCCTTTTGTTTGAACAAGTGCTTGAGAATCCGATGATCAATAAACACCTCACAAGTCACATCACCGAGATAATGTCTCCAAATCTTCAATGCAAGAACAATGGCAACCAACTCCAAATGATGAATAGGGTAGTTCTTCTCATGAGGCTTCAACTGGCGCGAAGCATAAGCAATCACTCTGCCCTCCTGCATTAACACACACCAAAACCGATCCGAGAAGCATCACAATACATAATGTATTTGAGCCTGAATCTCATGGGAAAACTAGAACTGGAGATGTGGTCAAGGAAGTCTTGAGCTTTTGAAAGCTCTCCTCACACTCATCCGACTACCTGAAAGGATCACCCTTTTGGGTCTATTTGGTCAAGGGCGATGCAATAGATAAGAAACTCTCCATGAAGCGACGATAATAACCGACCAAGCCGAGAAAGCTCCAAATCTATGTAGCTGAGGACGGTTTAAGCCAACTCTAAATTGGCTCTATCTTCTTCGGATCTACCTGAATACCCTCACTAGACACCACGTGCCGCAAGAATGCCACTAGACTGAGCCAAAACTCACAATTGGAGAACGTGGCATAAAGCTTCTCTTCCCTCAACCGCTGCAACACAATACTCAAATGTTGGGTATGCTCCTCCTGACTACGAGAGTACCCCGGGATATCATCAATAAACACTATGACAAATGAGTCAACATAAAGCTGAAACACAATGTTTATCAAAAGCATGAACACGAAGCTAGGGCTTTGGTTAGCCCAAAAGACATTAAAAGGAACTCATAGTAACCATATCAGGTCCGAAATACTATCTTTAGAATATCCGAGTCCCGAATCTTCAAATGGTGATACCTAGAGACAAAATCAATCTTGGAAAATACCTTCGCTCCGTAAAGTTTGTCAAAGAGATCATCAATATGCGGCAAAGGATACTTGATCTTTATTGTGACTTTGTTCAATTGCCTATAATAAATGCACATCCTCATAGTGACATCCTTTTTCTTTATAAAAAGAACCGGTGCACCCTAAGGTGACACACTAGGCTGAATTAACTAGTTATCAAGAAGTTCCTGAAGTTTGTCCTTCGTTTCCTTTAACTCGACTGGTGCCATACGATACGGTGGAATAGAAATGGACTGAGTGCTTGACACCAAGTCAGTACGAAAGTTGGTATCCCTGTTGGGTGGCATGCCCAACAGGTCTACAGGAAACACATCTGAAAACTCTTGCACCACCAAAACAGAATCAATATTAGAAGTATCAGCACCAACATCCCTCACAAAGGCCAGATAAGATAGACAACCCTTCCCAATCATCCGTGGGCCTTCAGATATCAAATCACTCTATTAGGAACATAGTCTAGAGAACCTTTCAACTCAATCCGTGGCAATCCCAGCATCGCCAACGTCATGGTCTTAGCATCACAATCTAGGACATGATGACATGAAATAGCCAATCCATACCCATAATAAGTTCAAAGTCCACCATACTAAGAAACAAAGGATAAACTCTAGTCTCCAGTCCCCCAACAATCACCATACACGACCGGTATACACGATCCACAAAAATATTATCGCCCACGGGCACTGAGACATGAACAGATGAAACTAAGGACTCACAGGGCATATCCAGATAATGAGCAAAATACAATGACACATACGAATTAGTGGAACCAGGGTCAAGTAATAAAGAGGTAGCCCAGTGGCAAACTGAGACAATACCTATGATCACTACATACGAAGCAACAAAATTTTTCCTGGCAAGAATAGCATAGAATCGGGCCTGACCGCCCCCTGATCGGCGTCCCCCTTTAGGATGACCTCCAGCTAACTTAGCCCCACCCTAAGCTAGCTGAGCGGGTGGTGAAGTAACTAGTGCTAAAGTCACAACTTAACTTCTTTGCTGCACTGGACCTCCTAAACGACGAGGACACTACCTCCAAAAGTTCCCAAACTCCCCGCACTTAAAGAAACTACCTGGCGCTAGTGGTGCGGACGAAGGGGGCCTCGAGCACCAGGATAACTACTTGAAGGACCCGGTATAGATGAACCATGAACTAATGGATCAGGAGACAAACTTTGAGATAAAATGGCACTTAATGATGATTGACCCCGATGAGAACTGTATGAACCATGGCTGGATGATGCACCTCGGTGAACTGGATGAGCCATCTAAGCATGCATATAAGGACGACACCTGCCGTGGTGGAACTAACACCCGGAAGGAACACAATCGAAACCACCCGATCCACAAGGCCTCTTGGCCTCTCTCTCACCCCGCTCTTGACTTGTCACCACCCAAAATTCCTCCAAAGGAGTCATGATGGCACCTAGTCTCTAAACTAGGTAAGGCTAACATTAACGGAGATAACAGTTATATATGCTATCAATAACTTAAATAACTCTTAAAAAATTACGATTCTCAAAACCGATGGCACAAGTCATAAGCCTTTCTAAGATTAATTATAAAAAATAAATACAACATTGTTCCGAAATAAAAGGAACAAATGGAAGTAAGTACAAGTGAAGGTGACTCCGAGGCCTGTGAACGCTGCAGCAGGTTTACCTTGAGTATCCACCATAATGACCCGCACAGCTACTACTGATCAAATACATGGATCTATATACAAAAATGTACAGAAGTGTAGTATGAGCACACTACAGAGTGCCCAGTAAGTATCAAGACTAACCTCGATAGGGTAGTGATGAGGAACATTTATGACACCTAATGGCCAGACAGATTAAACAGGATATGATAACAAATATCAAGATAAAGGTAACGAAATAATATCAACAGCAAGAATAAGTCAATCTACAAACAGTCGAAATAATAAAAGGAAACTCAGATGGAAACGAAAGAATACCAAATAAATCAATACAAACATAGCTGGAACACAGAGAAGTAGAATGAACTCAAGTAAGGAAGACAATGTCAACTCAATCAATCATATCGTTTCTGGTGCACAACCCCAGCCATCTCAGAACTCGATGTCTCATATCATAACCTCAACTTCCAAACCTTCAGCACACCCGGCACCTTGTGCCCATATATTATGTCTCACTTTGTACAACAAGGTTCTCATGTTGCTCAGTACATAGGACCCATAACTAATGCAATTAAGATATTCCAGGAGTCTCATTTACATAACATAAAGTAGAGTACAACTTCTAAACCAATTAGGAATTCAACAAGAAAAGATGAAGTTATTTTTACAAATCATTTGAATAAAGAAAGTACCACTTTCAATTTAAAATACAACATCGAATGAATTATTATCTTTAACATGGGATTTAATAAATTGACTTAGTATAAATTCCTTTTTAAGTAAATTACAACTTTAGACAGTTTAAGGAATTTAATTGGGTAACTCATTGAATAAAAAATGTGACAAATTTTTAAATTTGAAGTATTGAAATATGTATATATTACTACGGCGAGGTATTGAAAACACTATGAAATCCAACACAAAGAATCACTGCAGTAAAGGAATCTAAACAGTTAAAACACTTGAATTGATAACAATAAATAAACATAGCAAACAGAAAGTGCACGGCATCACCCTTCGTGCTTTATCTCTCATGCTTGTACTCTCATTCTCACCATAAGAATCAATATTCAATTTTATTCTTTCTTGTTGCTGCGTGCAACCCGATCCCAATCATATAATACTGTTGCGGCGTACAACCCGATTGAAATCATATAATGACGTTGCAGCGCGCAACCTGACCCCAAATGACCACCCTTATTACTCCTTGTAGCGGCGTGCAACCCAATCCCATATAATATTGTTGCAGCGTGCCACCCGATCCCAATATACAAATCAATACCAATCACAAAAGAATCCCGGCAAGGGAACAATAGTATAACAACAATATCCCGGCAAGGGAAACAATATCATAAGTAACAACATCCCGCCAAGGGAAACGATATAATAAAACAATAACATACAAGCAAGGGAAATAATATCATAAAAAATACATCTCAGCAAGAGAATCAACATTAACCAATCTCGTTCCAACAATTAACTTCACAAGATGAATCCCAACTTGAGTCAATACTCAACGACAGTCAAATACAAAGAATTACCATAAGCTTAGTCCAACATGAATACTCATCAAGTCAAGCATGAATAGTACATAATAAGGATCACGAAAAGAAAACCAAGAAGCACACTAACCTTAATAAAGCAATAAGACATAATAAGCACGTGATAATTACACCGATAACCACAACAAATGGACATGTAACATATTTGCAAGAAGTCATAGGGGAACTCACAATCAAGAAGTATCAAAACCATGAGGAAGGCAATCACTTCAATTAAGGCAACTAGGAGTCAAGTAACACGTAAGAATTAGAGGAAAGCTAGCAACCTCATATGGAGAATATATAGGTAATTTAAGAAATTAGGGAACTCAAGCATGACAGAATACTTTGCACATAATGAACATAATGACCTAAAAACCCTAGAGGCTAATTTCCCATAAATAAGTCTGAGCACATACTCGTCACCTCGCGTGTACGGACTTCAATTAGCATAGAAGACTCAAACAATAAGGGGAAGTCCCCCCCACAAGGTTACGAAAGATACTTACCTCAAATACGACAAACCGATACTCTAAAATGCACTTCTCGGGGGGAAAGACCTCCGAACGGCTCAAATATAACCAGACTAACTTCTAAGCACAAATAAAACCCATAAGAAACTATTCCGGATCATAAAGACTCAATCTTTAACAAAATCTAAAAATTGGTCCAAAAGTCGACCCTCGGGCCCGTATCTCGGAACATGATAAATTTTACAAAAAAATGAATGGCCATTCCGATACGAGCCTAACCATACAAAATTTATTAAATTTCAATACCATTTGGCCCCTCAAATCATGATTTTTCATTTTAGGAATTTTCTTCAAAAATCAACATTTTTGACAATGCAAATAATAAACTAATTGAATATAATCAATTCTAGGTGAAAAACACTTACCCAATCGTTTTGCTTGGAAAAACCATAAGGAATCGCCCAAAACCGAGCTCTAGACCTCCAAAAATGGTAAAAATGGCAAACCGTCGCAATAGAGTACTATTTATTCTGCCCAAGTCTTAAAGCATCGTGAATGCGGAGGAATTATCGTGTTCGCAAAGAAGAAAAATGAAGACTACCCCATTTGTGCTTCGCGAATGCGACAGCACGCCCACGAACACGAAAGAGGAAAATATTTTGGCCCAGAGATTGTTGTTCCCGAACGCGTGAACTAGTACGTGAACGCGAAGAGTGGAACGGCATAACTATTCTCACTCGAACGCGATGAAGGATAAGACAAAGCTTCGACAACAGGAGTTGTTTAACGCAAATGCAAAGAAGGAAAATGAGGCGACCAGGATAGACACTTCGCGAACGCGGAAAGGGCTTGGTGAACATAAAGGAGGATATCAGATACCAGAAACAACAGTTCAAAAATAAGAGAAAATGACCTGTGGCCCACCTAGAACACACCCGAGGACTCCAGGACCCCGTCCAAACACACAAATAAGTCATATAACCTATCACGTACTAGCTCGAGGTCTCAAATCACATCAAACAACACCGAAACAAGGAATCATACCATGAATCGAACTTAGGAACTTTCAAACCTTCCAACTTCCAAAACTCATGCCGAAACCTATCAAATGAACTCAGAATGACACCAAATCTTGCAGACAAGTCTAAAATGACATAACGGAGTTGTTCCAACTCTCAGAATTGGATTCCAACCCCAATATCACAAAAGTCAACTATGGGTCAAACTTCTCCATTTTCCAAACTTGAATCTTTCCAACTTTTGCCGAAACACCTCAAGTTATCCTACGGACCTCCAAATTTGAATCCGGACACGCGCCTAAGTCCAAAATCAACATACGAAGCTGTTGAGATCACCCATAACCCATTCCAGGGCCGTTTTCCCAAAAGACCAATTCTGTTTAAATTCTCACCTTCTAAACTTCCAAAACTAGTTTTCTTCTTCCAATTTGACTCTGAATCAGCCGTTAATTGAATTCAACCATGCACGCAAGTTGATACAGATAATATGAAGCTGCTTGTGACCTCAAACTGTTGAACCAGACACAATTGCTCAAAATAACCATTCGGGTTGTTACATCCTCCTCCACTTAAAGAAACGTTCGTCCTCGAACGTGCCCGGAATTGTTCCTAAGCCATCGAACCAGTGCATGAGCTCACCATACATACACCCGAGGGGTGATTCCCCTTCACCCAAACCTACGTTGGATTGAAAATGCAACTTAATTGAAGGTCTTATGTGCTCCTTAGCCCATAGCCTTAGAACAGAACCCAAACCTCAACATCTGAATTTTATCGTAGGATCAGAATTCCATGTCACCACATTGTATGAACCTTAACAAGATGAATCGAGCCAAATTCTAATCCATAATTCAATCACATGCTGCTCCACACAACTCAAGTGCCCGAAGCAATAACCTCTGACCACCATAGCTGCTCAAATAACATCCTAGATGCCGACAATACCCTTCACATTAAATATAACTTGTTTCAGACCTTCAAATCACTACTCATGATAAAGAAACATGTGGGAACTCATAGCCGCCCATGAAGAAAACAGGTCAAGAAGCTCTCTCGCCCGCCAAGGGCCATTACTCAAATCTTAGCAGAGCCACCCTCATACTTCCAAACACTCCTCGCCCCCAATACCATAGTACTAATCTCCAGCCTTAGAACCTTATTTCAGCAAATTTCAGCCAATACAAGCAACCCAAATAACAACTCATTGCAGAACCACACGGATTCTCACATTACACATTTTGTACATCAAACCAGCAATAACTCAATTATGTAGCACAAATAAAGAAAAGCAAAGTATAAGAATTATCTAACGGGTACAACATGTGTAACAACAAAAACATAGTTTTTGTCAAATCATCTCACAGAGGGAAAACACACCACCAAATAAACACGAGGAAAGGGGTATCCCACATAACATCTTATGTGGCGTGCAGCTCGCTTGCAATTGCTCATCGAGCCAAAATGCTCGAGTTCACTGATCATATAAATACTGATGTCAAACACAGCAGATTGCACCAATATAATTGTTGGAGAATGAATAGAAATAAATAAAATATGAGAGATACAAGCACATATAAGGTGTACTGAGAAAATCAACATCACTAGGTCTATCTCACTCACATCTCCATAAGGCTTGAATAGAATTACAACATGCGTAGGGAATAATCATACAACCTCACCGCCTAACACATCATAAAGAGTAGCACATAACATAGATTAGGGGCGCAAATAGTATTCACTCTGCCTGATAACATAACCATACTAACAAATCACATGAGTACATAAAATCGATCTAATACGAATTACATATTCTCGCTGATCTTCCAAATAGGTCCAAACCAAATCCTGATCCTTCCCAATTAGGTAAATATTCCTCAAAAATCAACAACAGCCTATCGCTAATACTAGCTATTAATTACCCCATTCTTAACATTTCTTCACAATCCACTAACAAGAAATAGCCCACATATGGGGATACCTAGTCCCAAAATCTCAGGAATACTAAAATTTCCATACCCGGACTCAACTATGCAATCACATGGCCGATACGTCACTCACCATCCATCATCCTGTCTAAGCACCCATATAAGATTTCCTGATGCGCAAACAAACATGAATCTCGAAAGCCTCAAAACCCGGTAATCACCATGCTATTAGCCACGCAATCGGAAATTAAACCTCAATGTCCTTTCCAAAATGCACAGCCTTCACATATGATAGCCAACAATGCCAACACCCTATTAGTTGTTGATACTTATTCAGGAGAAATTCACAATGTACAACATATACCTTATGCTCATAGTAGACAGCTGACTCAAGCCATTGCCCAATCCATCGAGAACTCCCCAAGTTCCACCTGCACATAACTAAGCCATCGGGACTGAACCTCCCCAACTCTACCGAGCCACACAAACCGTCCAATACAAGAGTGCTGCCACAAATGCCAGTAGAGAATTCACATTGAAAAGGACCATTTACTTCATCACTATGTTGACCAAACATCACAGAGCCGACCCATTTCTTCGGATAGTCGATATGCAATAATCCCAATCAAAGTCCCAAATACAGATGATCCTAACATGAACCACATAGCCAGAAGCTCATAAACCTCTGTATTTCCTCTGAAGCACCCCGTTATGCTGCAACAACAATACCTACGCTGAATAGACCTGCTGTGAATCTGAAGTTGTTCCTCCAACACCCCTTAATGCTGAAATGTAGATCCATTAATGATGTAGAAATATTGTAAGCCCCAACATAATCCCGTGGAAGATATCAGACCATGGTCATACCAAAAATCCGGGAACCTACCAATACCACCTATACACATACCTCAGGCCAAAACTAATATAAATCTGACTCTCCAATATGAATGCCGCTATTGGACTCCTCCACTTTGCGCGAAGCCACAGAAAACAATGTCTGATGATCCGCAGAACTAAACTTCGCAGCTCGTACAACACGAATCATAAGATTATTCCAGTACCACCATCACCAATCAATACCCACCTCATGGCCTTTCTACCATCACAATGACGAATCAACCAATTAAACATTCTCAAGCTAGCACCCATCAACCAGACACCGGAAATGGCTACGCCTCCATATGAACAACTAAATAGTCTCTTAATACCTTTGTATCTTCAGTCTAGACAATACGTTGAGATAATGTCTGAGCATCCCTGATTCCCTTGTAGTACATCTGTAGCATCACGAACCATTGGTGTATAGCGGACACTGAGAGCGTAATATTATACATGAGTTGATGTAAAGGAACATAAATTATACACTTCGAGCTGAGTCAAAATCGCACGATAAGGAATGAAAGAAGTGGAATTTCCTAACAGTTTTGTGGCCTCTCGTAGATAAGTACAAACGTCTCCGGACCAATCCGTAAGACTCTACTAAACCTGCTTCAGACTCGTATCACCTATGAACCTAAAGCTATGATACCAACTTGTCATGACCCAAAATCCCTCCAAAGGAGTCGTGATGTCACCTAGTCTCTAAACTAGGTAAGCCTAACATTAACTAAGATAATAATTATATTTGCTATCTTTAATTTAAATAACACTTAACAAATTAAAATTCCCAATGCCGGTGGTACAATTCATAAGACATTCTAAGAGTAGGTATATAAAATAAATGCATTATTGTTTCGAAATAAAAGGAACAAATGGAAGTAAGTACAAGTGAAGGTGACTCCGAGGCCTGCAAACACAGTAGTAGGTTTACCTTGAGTCTTCACTGCAACGACCCACACGGATACTACCGATCAAATACCTAGATCTGTACATAAAAATGCACAAAAGTATAGTATGAGCACACCACACCAGTGCCCAGTAAGTATCAAAATTAGCCTCGATGGGGTAGTGACGAGGAACAGTTGAGACACCTACTGGTCAGAGAGATTAAGCAGGATATGATAACAAATATCAAGATAAAGGTAACGAAATAATATCAATAATAGGGATAAATCAATCGACAAATAGTTGACATAATAATATGAAACTCGAATGGAAATGGAAGATAACCAAATAAATCAACACAAATGTAGCTGGAAAACAGAGAAGTATAATGAAATGTAAGGAAGACAGTGTCAACTAAATCAATCATATTGTTTTTGGTGAACAACCCCAGCCATCTAAAAACTCGATGTCTCATATCATAACCTCAACTTCCAAACCTTTAGCACACTCGGCACCTTGTGCCCACATATTGTCTCACTTTGTATAATAAGGTTCTCATGTATCTCTGTACATAGGACCCATAACTAATGCAATTAAGATGTTCCAGGAGTCTTATTTACATAACATGAAGTAGAGTACAACTTCTAAACCAATTAGGAACTCAGCAAGAAAAGATAAAGTTATTTTTAGAAATCATTTCAATAAAGAAAGTACCATTTTCAATTTAAAATACAACATCGAATGAATTATTACCTTTAACATGGGATTTAATAATTTGACTTAGTAGAAATTCCTTTTAAAGTAAATTACAACTTCAGACGGTTTAAGGGAATTTAATTGAGTAAATAATTGAATTAAAAATGTGACAAATTTTGAAATTTGAAGTATTGAAAAATGTATATATAAATACGGTGAGGTATTGAAAACACTATTAATTCCCACACTAAGAATCACAAAAATAAAGAAATCTAAACAGTTAAAAGACTTGAATTGATAACAACAAATAAACACAACAAAAAAGGGTGCACGGCATCACCCTTCGTGCTTTATCTCTCGTGCTTTTACTCTCGTTCTCACCATAAGAATAAATATTCACTTTTATTATTTCTTGTTGTGGCATGCAACCCAATCCCAATCATATAATACTATTGCAGCGTGCAACCGGTTCCAAATCATATAATAATGTTGCGGCATGCAAGCCGATCCAAATCATATAATATTGTTACGGTGTGCAACCCAATCCAAATCATATAACGATGTTGTAGCGTGCAACTCGGCCCCACCTATCCACCCTTATTACTAATTGTTGTGGCGTGCAACCCAATCCCATATAAATTATTACGGCATGCAACCCGATCACAAGATAAAAATCAACACCAATCACAAAAGAATCCCGAAAAGGAAACAATAGTATAACAATAATATCGCGGCAAGGGAAACAATATCATAAACAATAACATCGCGGGAAGGGAAACAATATCTTTAACAATAACATCCAGGCAACGAAAACAATATCATAAACAATACATCCTGGCAAAGGAATCAACAATAACCAATCTCGTTCCAACAATTAACTTCACTAAATTAATTCCAACTTGAGTCAATACTCAAGGACTGTCAAATACCAAGGAATTACCATAAGCCTGGTCCAACATGAATACTCATCAAGTCCAGCATGAATAGAACATAATATGGATCACGAAAAGAAAACCAAGAAGTACACTAACCTTAACAAAGCAACAAGGCATAATAAACACGTGATAATTACACCGGTAACCACAACAAATGGGCATGTAACATATTTGCATGAAGTCATAGGGGAACTCACAATCAAGAAATATCAAAACAATAAGGAACGCAATCACTTCAACTAAGGCATTTAGGGGTCAAGTAACACGTAAGAATTAGAGGAAAGCTAGCAACATCATATGGAGCATATAGAGGTAATTTAATCAATAAGAAAACTCAAGCATGACAGAATACTTTGCACATAATGAACATAAGGACCTAAGAAATCTAGAGGAAAATTTCCCACAAATAAGCCTGAGCATACACTCGTCACCTCGCGTGCAGGAACTACAATTAGCATAGAAGACTCAAATCCTAAGGAGAAGTCCCCCACACAAGGTTAGGCAAGATACATACCTCAAAGATGACAAATCGATACTCTAAAATGCACTTCCTAGGTGGAAAGACCTCGGGACGACTCAAATCTAACCATACTAACTTTTAAGCACAAATAAAACACGCAAGAAACTATTACAGATCATAAAGACTCAATCTTTAAAAATATCCAAAATTTGGTCCATAAGTCAACCGTCGGGCCCGTACCTCGGAACAGAATATATTTTACAAAAAAATGAATGCCTATTCCAATATGAGCCCAACCATACAATATTTATTAAATTCCCATACTATTTGGCCCCTCAAATCATGATTTTTAATTTTAGGAATTTTCTTCAAAAACCAACATCTTTGACAACTCAAATCACAAATTAAACGATAAAAATAAAGACAAATGAATGGAATATAGTCAATTCTAGGTGAAGAACAATTACCCAATCGTTTTGCTTTAAAATCCCACAAAGAATCGCCCAAAATCGAGCTCTAGAACTCCAAAAATGGTGAAAATGGCAAACCCTCTCGGAATAGAGTACTATTTATTCTTCCCAGGTCTTAAAGCATCGCGAACGCTGAGGAAGTATCGCGTTCGCGAAGGAGAAAAATGAAGTCTGCCCCATTTGTGCTTCGCGAACATGAAAGCACGCCCGCGAAGGGGGAAATTATTATGGCCCAGAGATTGTTGTTCGTGAACGCATGAACTACTATGCGAACGCGAAGAGTGGAGCATCATAACTATGTGAACGCGTGAGAGTGATGCGAAAGTGATGAACGATAAGACAAAGCTATGCGAACGCGAGGTGTTTCACGTAAATGCGAAGAAGGAAATGAGACGACCAACAGAGACACTTCGCGAACGCGGAAAGGGCTTGGCGAATGCAAAGGAGGATATCAGATACAAGACACAACAGTTCAAAAATAAGAAAAAATGACTTGTAGCCACCCGGAACACACCCGAGGCCCCGTCCAAACACATAAACAAGACATATAATGTAACACGGACTCACTCGAGGTCTCAAATCGCATAAAACAATGTCGAAATGATGAATCACACCATTAATCGAACTTAGGAACTTTCAAACCTTCTAACTTCCAAAACTCCTGCCGAAACCTATCAAATCAACCCAGAATGATACCAAATCTTGCAGACAAGTCCAAAATGACATAACGGAGTTTCTCTTACTCTTGAAATCACATTTCAACCCTGATATCACAAAAGTTAATTATGGGTCAATCTTCTCCATTTTCAAAACTTCAACTTTTCCAACTTTTGCCGAAACACTTCAACTTATCCTACGGACCTCTAAATATGAATTCGGATGCGCGCCTAAGGCCAAAATTACCATACAAAGCTGTTGAGATCATCCATATCACATTCTGGGACCGTTTATTCAAAATTCCAATTCTGATCAAATTCTTACCATCTAAACTTCCAAATCTAGTTTCCTTCTTCCAATTTGACTCTGAATCATACGTTAACTGAATTAAACCATGCATGAAAGTCGATACAAATAATATGAAGCTGCTCATGACCTCAAACTGCCGAACTAGACTCAATTTCTCGAAACAACCTATCGGGGCGATACATGCGGACCATCTCTATCTTTCGGGCATTGTCGATCGCCTTATTAAAAGTAACGCAAGATACCCTCTCTTGAGTCATAAGAAACTGCAACTGATATGTGTGGCCATCAATGAACTCCTAATGCTATCCTTATTAGTGAGAACCAACCAAACTGCGTGATGAGACAACTCAGAAAACCTCATCTCATATTGCATCACAGATATTCCATCCTGACGCAGTTTCTCAAACTGTCTGTACAGCTCTTCTCAACAAGACGACGGCACGAATTTCTCAAAGAAGAGAATGGAGAATGCCCACATAAGTGGTGCTGTGCCAACTGACATGTGCCTCTCATAAGCCTTCCACAAACTGAAAGCAACCCCAATGAACTAAAAAGTAGAGAATGAGACCCAACTGGTCTCTAAAATACTGATCGTGCGAAGAATTTGCTTACACCTATCCATGTAGCCCTAAGAATCTTCCGACTCTACCCCACTAAAAGATGGAGGCCTGAGCCACCCAATCCTCTCTAATCTCTTTTCCTCATACTCAGTCATAACAGGAACCACACGAGCTTGAGCAGCTGCAACCGGCTGGGCTGGTAATGCCCCTGGTGTCTAGAGTCCCTACGTTACCTACTCTGGTATACGGGCGGTGGGATTCTAATTACCTCCCCCAGCCAGAGAAGTGGTTGTTACAGTCAGAGCTGATACCACCTATTCAAGATAGATGCACACGATCAGAATCTAAGCTAAAGCCTCTTGAAGGCCTAAAATCACAATGGGCACAGTTGGTGCCTGTGATGACCCGATAGGTCATCTTATGAATTAAAACCAAACTCTGTGTTTCCAAGGCCTTAAAAAACCTCATTTAATGGCATAGTCCGAGCGTATTTCCAAAATCTTTTATGTTGAAAGTTGATAAAAATAAGAATTTTTGATTAAAAATATTATTTGAGTTGACTTCGATCAAGATTTTTGGTAAATGCACCCGGGTTTGTGTTTAGACAGTCCTGGTGGGTCTGTATCAAAATATAGGACCTGGGCGCATGCCCTGAATCGGAATCGGACGTCTCGGGTGAGTTTCAGATAGGCTACGAAGTGATTTGAACTTGGGAAAAATTTGTTGGTGTAACTGAATAGGTTGGAGGCCTCTTATCTCGCATTTGTAAGAATATCCAATGCGAAATCTAAGGGGTCCGCATTTGCGAGCTAATTCTCATATTTATGAGGAGGAGCTGGGCCAGCAATGTTCTCAATTGCAAACATTCCTTAGTATTTGTGAAGGAAGTCTAGGAACGACAGGGATCGCAATTGCGATCAATTGGTTGCAATTTGTTGAAGGTCATGCTCGCAACTGCATGACTTTTTTCGCATTTGCGATGAAAGAAGGACGGGAGGCCTTCACATTTGCGATAGGTTTTTCATATTTGCGAGGATCACATTTGTGAACCCCGGGTTGCAGATGCGACACACAATTGCATGGCTTTCTTTGCATTTGCGATAAAAGCAGGACTGGGAGGCCTTCGCATTTGCGATAGGTTTTTCATATTTGCGGGGCTTGCATTTGTGAACCCCAGGTTGGAAATACGACACCTGCAACTGATCAAAATGACTTTTGGATAGGATTTTTCATTCATTCTTCAAATTCTCAAAACCTAGAACATAAGAGGCAATTTTCAAAGACTTATTCTTCCCCCAAATCATAGGTAAGTGATTCATAACTAGTTTCTTTCAATATTTCTCTTCATTTACAAGATTTCAACCTAGAATCTAAGGTTTTCATGGTGGAATTGGGGATTTTTGGGTAGAAATTTGGGGATTTAGACCTTGAATTGAGCTAGGACTCCAAAACCAATTGTATATCCAGACTCGTCGGTGAATGGGTAATCGAGTTTTGGTCCAAATTTTGTGTTTAGATCAAGCGAGCCCAAGTGTTGATTTTTTCAATAATGACCTAAATTGAGTCTTTTCTTATTGTGTGTGATTCCTAAGGCTTATTCTGAAATGTTTGGTTGGTAATTTTCTAGATATTGTTGGTTCGGAGGCGTGTTTGAAAGTCAAAGCGGTGATTGAGTTATGGGTGCCCATTTGTTCGAGGTAAGTGGATTGCCTAACGTTGTGTGGGGGAACTCCGCTTAGGATTTGGTACTGTTTGATATATGAGGACCGGTACGTGAGGTGAAGAGTGTGTACACAGGCTATTTGTTGAAAACCTCCATTTTCATTAAGTAATTATTTTTTTCCTTTAATTGAGCAACACTACCTTATGTAACTGTCCTATTTAGTTTAGGAAAGCATGCCTATGTGCCTTAACTATCATAATTGCCTTAATTGCCTATTTGAACTCTGTGTAATGTGTTTTTGTGAAATTTCATTTTCTTTCTTGACTTGGACTTAGCCTAAATTGTGGTTTTCTTGTTGTAATTGTTACTTCTATTCAATTGAGCTGCATATTTACTTTGGGACTACAGAACGGTATTTTGAGAGATCCATTGTATTGCATATTTACTTTGGGACTATGTAACATTATTCCGGGAGCTTCCCCAACACCGCATATTTACTTTGGGACCACAGAATGGTATTCTAAAAGATCCCCTACACATTTACATTTAGGACTACGACACGGTATTTCGGGAGACCCCCTGTTACTATTACTGCATTTTGAGTTGTTGGTTTTTCATTGAACTCTATTCTTACATTTGTAATATTCTTTCTATCTTATTTCACTATATTTATACAAATAGGGTCCTGACTAATCTCGTCACTACTTGACTGAGGTTAGGCTTGGCACTTACTGTGTAACGTTGTGGTGTACTCATTCCCTTTCCTGCACATATTTTTCGTGTGCAGATCTAGGTACTAGCTATCATACTCAAGTCTAGATTTATGGTTGATGCTTCAGGAGACTTCAGGTACATTTGCCGCATCCGCATACCTCGGGGTCCCCATCTATCCCCTATGTTCATTTTTCTTCTTTTCTGTAGAAATGATGTATAGAACTTATAGGACTTCTTAGAAGTTTGTGGCATTGCGACATTTCGCGTTTTGGGAAAATATGATTATTGTATTGGCCGAGTGGCATCGTTTTTTCTTATTAACAATATTTTTTAGCTGTTATCTTTGTATTTTTATTTCATTTCTGCAATATTAGGATTACCTAGTCGTAGAGACTAGGTGTCGTCACGATAAATTCACGGAGGGAGAAATTGGGTCGTGACAAGTTGGTATCAAAGCTCTAGGCTCATATTAGTCGTGAATCACTAGCCTGTTTGTTAGAGTCTCACAGATGGGTATGGAAATGTCTGTACATATCTTCGGGAGACTATGAAACTGTTAGAAAAATTGCACTTCATTCGATTCCTGCTCATGCGAGATTATCGACTTCGAAATTCAAAACTTCTATCTTGTATTCTCTCACAGATGGTGAGGACACATGCTACTTAAGATAACCAGGCACCCACACCCCCTGCTACAACTTCTAGAGGTCGGGGCCGAGGTAGAGGCTAAGGACGCGCATGCGGTATAGCCAGAGCACCCGGGCAAGCTGCTACAGAGGAGCCACGAGTAGCTCCAGCCAGAGCACAGACACCTGATACGCCTACTAGTACTGCTCTAACATGTTAGGAGACTTTGCACAGTTCATGAGCATGTACAACACTCTAGCTCATGTAGGGTTGATTCCTCTTACTGCAGTCACATCTCAGGATAGGGTAGGTGCACAAACTACCACCGCCCACACTCCAGAGCAGCGAGTTCAGGTTGATCAGATCCCAGAGGTTATACTAGTACCACCTATAGCACCAGTTCAGCTCGAGGGTAGGGTAGTAGCTTCAGATGAGGAGCAGCAGAGTCTTGAAAGGTACAAGAAATTCGACCCTCCTAGATTCAATGGTCTAGCTTCAGAGGATGCTCGGGGATTTCTCGAAGAGTGCCACCGTATCCTCCGCACTATGGGCATAGGAGAGTCGCATGGGGTTTCTTTCACTGCCTTTCAGCTTCGAGGAGTAGCTTGCCAGTGGTAAGGTACTTATGTGTGGACATTCTACTAAGGCAGCTTCTCTTACCTGGACTTAGTTCTTGGACATGTTTTCTAGAGAGCATGTCCTTTAGAGCCTCAAGGATGCATGGCGCACGGAGTTTGAGCAATTGCACCAAGGTACTATGACTGTTTCAGAGTATGCCATCTGTTTCGGTGACTTGGCTAGACATACACCAACGTTGGTTTCTATAGTTCGATAGAGGGTTCACCGGTTTATTGACAGGCTCATTCCCAACATCAGGTTTAGTGTGGCCCGTGAGTTAGAGAAGGATATCGTGAGTTGAGGTCATGCTTGTTCGGCAAAGAGAGGAGAGAGAGGCCAAGAGTTATCGAGAGTCGGACCATTATTCTAGTGCCTGTGCCCCAGCTACAATTTGTCGTGGTAGAGGTTATGTGAGCCACCCCATTCATTCAACTATTCCAGCAGCCAGTGGTATTCCAGCTCCTCCTACACCTCAAGAGACTTATTATGCACCTCCGATATCTAGTGTACATCCTACACCGGGTGCTTTCAGTGGTCAGTCTAACAGACCTGGTCCGAGTCAGTCATAGCTACCACGTCCTCCTAGAGCTTGTTTTGAGTGTGGCGACACTTGCCATATGGTGAGGGATTTCCCCAGACTTAGGAGCGGTGCACCGCCACAGACTTCTCTTCCACAGCGTGCTCCACGGGGTTCCCAGGCTATGATTACAGCTCCAGCTTCCACTCCACTTGCTCAGGCCACTAGAGGTGGAGGTCGGGGAGGTAGAGGCCGCCCTACAGGCGGAGTCCAGGCAAGATACTATGCATGTCTTGCTCTTATAGAGGTTGTTGCTTCTAATTCTATCATTATAGGTATTGTTACAATTTGTCATAGAGATGCATCGATTCTATTCGATCAAGGCTCCAATTATTCCTATGTGTCCTCTTATTTTGCCCTATATTTGGGCATATCTTGGAATTCTTTGAGTACTCATATGTTTGTGTCTACTCATGTGGGAGATTCTCTTGTTGCGGACCACGTTTATTGATCGTGTTTGATTGCTCTTAGTTGTTTAAAGACCAAAGTTGATTTATTATTGCTCAGCATTATAGATTTTGATGTTATTTTGGGCATGGACTGGTTGTCGCCACATCATGCTATTCTTGATTGTCATGCCCAGATCGTGATGCTAGCTATAATAGGTTTACCGCGATTTGAGTGGAGGGGTATCTTATATTACACCCCCACAGAGCTATTTCATTTATTCATGCTCAACAAATGGTTTAAACGGGGTGTGACGTGCATCCAGACTATGTGAAAGATGTCAGTATTCATACCCCTACAGTTGAGTCAGTCCCAATAGTGAGGGATTTCCCTGATGTGTTTTTTCGGGCATGCCGCCTGACAGAGATATTGACTTTGGCATTGATTTGTTGCCGAACACTCAGCCTATCTCTATTCCTCCTTACCATATGGCTCCACTTGAGTTCAAGTAATAAAAGGAATAATTATAGGAATTGTTTGATAAGGGCTTCATTTGGCCCAGTGTGTCACCTTGGGGTGCTCCTGCCTTCTTTGTGAACAAAAAGGATGGTTCTATGCGTATGTCCATCGATTATCGACATTTTAGCAAAGCTACAATGAAGAACCGGTATCATTTGCCTCGTATTGATGAAACATTTGATCAGTTACAGGGTGCCTGAGTGTTTTCCAAGATAGATTTGTGTTCAGGTTATCATCAGTTGCTGATTCAGGAGCCAGATAACCCAAGATGGCTTTCAGGACTCGGTACGGTCATTACGTGTTCCTTGTGATTTCATTTGGGATAACCAACGGCCCCAACATCATTTATGCATTTGATGCATAGTGTATTTCAACCTTATCTTGATACATTCACCATTATCTTTATTGACGACATTTTGGTGTACTCCCGAAGTCGGGAAGATCGTGAGCAGCATCTGAGGACTTTACTTTAGGCCTTGAGGATGAATGCGATATTTACATATGATTTGAGGTATTATATAGTTATGTGTTACATGAGCTTATGAAGGACTGAGTTGAATTATGGTACAAGATTATAACGGTAATAGAGTATGAGTATTATCAATTATAGAGTGTTTTGTTATATGGCTTTGAGCTAAGTTGGGGTGTCTGCTATCGACGATTTTATTGTATAGTTGTGTGTTGTACTGGTTTCGATTAAAAGCATACTTGTGAATCAGATATGACTTATGGAGGTTGAGATCAAGGATGACCCGAGTAAAGGAATTTTCGGATATGGGTTATATTACACTTTATGGGTATATGAAAATCATGGAATGATTGAGTTGTTATTCGTGAAGAATGTAGTGAGCATGGAGTAGGAATTTGCTCGGTTTCTTAGAGGTGTGGATTACTTCTTTATATGTCATCATGCTAATGGGGCATATGTCGTTCGGCCTGTTTGGGAAGTGAAATTGAGATTTGAGCAGAATAGATGACTCTCGAGAAGGTCCTAATGGATTCAGGAGTTATATGTAGGAACTGGGAAATTTAAGAATTTTTATATGGCTAGAATATGAGATTTACATTGGATGGTGTCGAGACATGGGGTATTTCTATATCATTATAGAATATACATTTCAGTATTAGGAATGTGAAGGAAAAGTCTTTATATTCACAGAAGGTCTCTTTAGAGTGTGTATCTCGGTTATGGTACTTTTGGGCTGCTTAAGATGGAATATGACGGCTTATGGGCTTCGAGGCGGTGTGGTTTTAGTCAACAATCTCGTGGTGTGAGTTTTGGTTAAGGATCATGGTGTTGTGGCAAAGTGAAGTGTTAGCTTGAGGGTAATACGGAAGGAACTCGAAGAAATAGGACAGTTTTGTAGCAGGTTGGATCAGTGTGGTAATGGATACGATCGGTTCTTTGAGTACTTATGATGTGGTGAGTCTCTACATATGATTTGAGGCAATGCTCTTGGGTTTTGATGACCTACATGGCTTGGTTGTGTTAGAGGATTCGGTTCTGTACGTGGCAATATAAGAAGACTTGATTTTTTGCTATAAAGACATTTTCGAAGCCCTCCCCGAGATCCCGAGGGTGGAAAGCCAGGATTGAGTTCTCGGCCTCAGGGCTCGTTGAGGTCCAGCTTGAAGGAAGCAAGGACGGAAGACGGGATAAAAGAGGAAATCTCCGAGGCACATGGCTATACCTGACAAATCCGGCCAATCTGGAGCCTAATGTGAGGTATTGCATCAAGTCGTCCCATCTTTGTACTCTTACAATTAATATACATATACTATACCGAGTCCCCTCACCTATATAAGTAGGGCTCACCCTACCTTGTAAATAACTGATGTTGCTCCACTTCTCCATTCATCTTATAAAGAAAGCAATAATATTCTATTTCCCTCTTCTCTGAATCTCTCTCTCATTCTAAGTCTTATCTATTGATAGTTGTTCTCTTGGTTTACCAAATAAGCATATCTCGAGATCGCCCTAACACTTTATTGTTTCTTCGTTCAGTCATCGTTATTTAGCCCAAGATTAAAAGTACAGAGCCTTGCTTATCTATGCTTTTACTTGTTATCCCCTTGCCGATTACCCTCGATAAGCCTGAGATAGGCTCGAGGCTCGGCTCCGAGTTACCTATTAGTTTGCTTTGCGCCAGGGAAACGTCCCCTTACTGCTTTGATTAACTCGATCTCTACCATTTTACTTCACGTTTTAGCACTAACCACTATCGCAAACTATCTTGGGAATAGATCACATATTTTTAGAATCCCATTTACAAATTTAATTACAGTTACCATTTTCATGGTAAACAGTTTGGCACCCACCATGGGGCTAAAAATAATAGTGATTATTCTCTTGTTAGTTTCGTCACTTAAACACACGATATCTTTCACACTTTTTCTTGCCCCAGATCTTTCGATTTCAGGTTAATGATCAGCTCAATAAGGGAAATCGAGGACGATAATCCCAAAAATCGCAAAGAGAACAGTATAGCCGTTCTAACGACTAGCACGACACCACAGGACCTTAATGGCGCATCTAGATCAGTTCGAGTGGATGCGGATCTGCATGTCGCATAGTGGGGTAATGAAGTCTCGCGCACCGGTGGCGGCACACAGCACGTTAACTAACAAGAAGCCCGAAAAATCCCAGCCCGGGTAGAACGGGAAGTTAATCTTCGTATTATTTTTGAAATGTTGCAGGAACAACATTTGACTATCTCTCAGCTACAAAGGCGCTCAGAGACTCCCAGCGTGGTAGAACCCAAAATATCTCCTCGCTTCGAGCCAGTACCCTATCTATCGGGCAATGACCAACCGACAACCTATCCTATAGCGTATGGATGCTGGAAGACCTTATCGTAAAATCGAATTTTGCTCGTGGAGACTCCTACAACAACCATCTCCCAAATATACGACCCAGGAATTCATTTTGCGAAAGTCAAAAACGATGAAATCCCCCAGGAATAACCGGACATCAACTCCTCACAGGTGCAGCACTTCCAGGAACAACGACCTATAAAATGGAGAACTCGGGCCCATCCCGATAAGGGGATTTCAAAAAACTCCCATAGAAGAAACCATGATGCAGCGCCATTGTTCGGCACCTGATCTCGAGGACCCGCTCACCGTGCTAGCTCGGTCCGTAGAGGCACACGCCAACGCCATCAAAATAATGCCAAAAGGGCCCAATACACCAAAGGCCAGCAGAAGAAGACATAAAGTATCAGGGGAAGCCGCACCCCGCTCCCCAACAGGAAAAACGATGCCGCCCCCAGTCACGAGTAGTGGGGCGTTACATGCCTTCGCCCAAAATCCAAACAAAGCATACCCGGCAACTCCAGAGCAGTTTAAGAGAAACTTGATCGAATATCCAGTCGAGGCTTGGTCGGATACCAGCGACCAACACCAGGACCAAGTCAGGTCCATAGACCACCTTCGAAAGACCTCCTTGGGTTCGGCATATCCAGGTAGATGCCCAACAGAGGAGTTGGCACTGAATGAATGGAGCCATCGTCCACACGACGCAAACAGAAGAGATGATTCGAGGTACAGAACGTCTCGCAACAAAAAGGTAGTAGCCCGTGGGAAACACACTCGAGGAACCTCCAATTATACCAGATTCAACAAGAAGCAGCCGGCAAGGAAACCTTGCCCTATAAAGCTCGACTCCGACGTTGCAGTCCCAAGCATAATGGTCACCATAAGTGAATCCGGTTACTCCGGGTGACTCGGATCTATTCAACCAAAAGCCCTCCAAAGAAACCATGGCCCTCCATGAGAATCACAAAAGGCTAGAAGTTACAAACCCAAAAGAGCAACAACTACGCCATTCAACAAAGGTCGCCACAAATTGTCGCCAAATGAGTAAACCCAGATCCAGCTCCATGGACGAAGGGAGATTAGACAAAATAGAATCGGTGAGCCGCATGGTATCGTCATGGTCGTTGAAGGATGGCGGCACCCTGCGAAGATCCGTAGAATGTAGAATGCAAGTGCCTATCACCAGAAAGGGACGATCCCGGAATATCCTCTCAAAGGATGCCCCCTCGCTCGAGGAAAAGGACGCCGAGATTCTACCTCGGCATCACATTAAATTATTGGTAATCCCTTTTTTCATTTGACTCATTTCAAATAAAACATGCATTTATGAGTACAGGTGGATCAACCAAGTTATACTTACAATGTCGGACCAGAGCCAATAGGACAATCCGGACCAACGTCTCTCTTGGTCTGGATCTTTGATAGGTTCCTAATTGCAATTGCCACAACGACAAAATTGCTCCCTCTGCACGTCCTTCCTGAGCTCAGGCTAATATGCCGAAGCAGGAAAGGGAACATACGCTTTATACAGACAATGGCGAATACATCGCCCGAGACAAGATTCTGACCCTGCTCCTCCAAAGGTGTAAAACCCCATGAAAAATGCAGGGCTGAAGCATCTAGCTACAAGTGACAAGAGGGGATCCCTTGCCTTATGACCGTGTCCGACGTTCCACTCGAATGAGGTCAAAAGGTAAGGACAATCGCATCCTCGATCAGGCCTAGCCGGACGAGGAAGATGACTGCCGCGAGGCTTGTTCCCCGGAATGCAACCTCCTTTTATTATTTCCTTTCCCTTCTTGTTGCTAATGTGTATGCAGGCTGGCAGGTGAAGCATTCAGCAGCTCTGGATCCTGCTCGAGGATCTGCGGCCACCATGGGGCCCGCCTGACATTCTTTCCTCGACCGAGTTTCTAACAAGAAGAAGGTTCCGCCAACAAGATTATTAGTAGAACTACACATCCCCGGAGAAGGGAATCGACGAGATAATGATCCTCTCCTCTAAAATGTTCTAGTATGGAGTCATACAAAGCACATCGAATAATAGAGGATGTCACATCCGTGTGGACTAGACTCACGACGATAGGGCAACATGCATTTACAACTTATATTCTCGTCAAGCAATAAAGAATATTTTCTAAGCATTCCACGCCTCGAAGAAGACTATTTCGGCTTATCCACAGCAAAAAAACCTCTGTACCAGATGTATTTCGAGATACCCGAAGACTTATAGAATCTGGTATCCGAATGACACCAGGGTCGAAACGTCGGGCTCACCAAGCCCTTGTGGTGCAACTCCGAGCTCATGAGAAGCGGTCTTCACTCTTAAACAACTCGATGACTTAGAGACGGACAATGATCTCCACATACTGGAAAATCCAAAATTGTAAAACCTTAACAGGCAGACTCGGCAAAACCAGATCTATTCTCCACACACTATAAGACCTCAACATGCATGGCAAACTGTAAGACCTCAATAGGCATGAAAAATCCCGCAGTTTAGGCTATAAGTCGCATTTGTAAGAATCCATAAAGGGCATAACCTCGACGTAGACACCTAAAATTGCTTCTCGGGGATCAAAAATGGCCCCAGCCAAACGCACATGACTCTGATCAAAACAGCTGCTTCAACCCAAAAAAATGCGACTCAGGGATGCCCGACTGTTGCTAAAAAATCCTCCTAATCTATTGCGAAAAGAACCAGTTAAACACAGGCTTCCCTCAACAGGCAAAAACGAGTCCCGATCACGTCAGCTCCAAAATCACAAATGCATCGATCTACTCGACCAATGAGCTATGAACCTTCCGAGGTGCTCAAAACATCGCCGACTACGAATTGAAATCGAGGTTCTTTCAGAACCGATGATGGTTCAGGAAAAATAATCAATAAGACCTTAACGAGAGGAAACGAAGCCTACAAAAAGCCTTCGGTCCTCACATCGGAAGGTCTCTACGACCAAACAACGTAAGTGCCATTGTCGACGGCTAAGCAAGCCTCCAGGCCACACACAGAAAGGTCTCTACGACCATACAGCGTAAGAGCCATTTTCACCAGCTTGAAAATTGAAAACTTGAGGATTAAAGTGAGCTCAATTCATATCCCGATTTGGGCATCAGATCCAAGATAGTTAAATTGAGAAAATCCTCCGGGCCTCACATCAAAAGGTCTCCACGACCAAACATCATAAGTGCCATTGTCGCCGGTTAAGAAAGCCTCCGGGCTTCACACCGAATACTCTCTACGACCATACATTGTAAGTGTTATTTTCATTGGCTAAGCATGCCTTCGGGGCTCATACTAAAAGGTCTCAATAACCAAGAAAACAGAAAGGCCACCATCGCTGACCGAGAGCTCAAATGAGATTCAATGGTCGATTACAGCTCGAGTCGCAACACGACTCAAAGACTGGACCCAGAAGTCATAATACTGCCTGAGCGTGACATCAATGCCGTTTTCTCCAACCAAAACCTCCGGAAAGATCAAAGGGTCAATTACAGCTCGAATCGTAACGCGACTCAGAGACTAGACCCGGAAAATTGCCAAACGCCCAAGGGCAGAAAGTGAGAATCATTATCGCCAGCCGAAACGAGCTCAAGGGTATGTTAAGCTCGAGTCAGATACCGACTCAGAGACTGAACCCGAGGGCAATTCAATCACAATACACCTAAAGCACGGGCCAAACGACTGTTGGTACCCAATTTTTTCCCTGTATATTTTTATATACATAATACCTTTTAAATAAGCATAGGAATGCATATATAAGTATATCCAAGAGTTTTCCTATTTTTCTTTTAATTTTTAATGATTTTTAAACCAATTTTATTGCCCTATTTTACCAGTTAAAAACCAAAAATTATTTCCCAAATTATCATTTTTTTATTCATTTATTGTATTCTCATATTTATACCAAAATATATCTAAGATAATTTTTGCGCATTTTTTACATATTTATTTAGTATTTTAAAGCTAAATTGCATATAATTGTAATATTAGCCTATTTTAAGATTTAATTGCATTTATAATTACGAAATTTATTCCAGTATTTTTTATATATAATATATATACACACACACTATTAATCAATTTAATACCTTTAATTTGTTTTCAGAAATTATTCTACTATTTTTTGTTAAATAAATAAGGGAAAAAGTGGATATTTAAATACTACCCCTAACTATTTCGATTTTAGCCTAAATCAGCCCCCAATTTTAATCTCAATTCCCTAACCAAATTTTTAATTTAAACCCGCCCCTGACCCAATTAAATCCAACCCGCCCGGCTCCCCGTTTAATCTAGGTCGTTGATCAAAATGATTAATGTACACATTTCATTCTTTCCTTTTTAATTTGCCAACCCCCCTTAACCCTAATCATTTCCAACTACCAGCCGCCTCTGAAACCCCTTTCACTCCCTCAAACTCTCTTGAATCTTCTCTAATTCTAGCCGCCTTCACCCTGAAAGCCACTGGAATATATGGCTTCCAAGGCTATGAGAGTCATATACTCACATCCTGTTGCTATTACACACCTAATCTCTGAAGATTCAAGGCCTGACCTTGAAGATTTGTACCCAGACCTCTGTCGATTTGAGATTCAACGGTCATCTCTGGCCTTGCTCCGGCATACCATGGTTGTTTGAGCCTGATTCTGACCTCTCTGACTTAGATCGGGACTTTTTCAAAGCCTTTCTCATTTCTAGGGTTCTTCTGAAACCCTAACCCTTCGAGGTTTTCTCCGATTCCTTTAGCTTCATTGTGTATCGATGCTTTCCCTGAGTTTCAAATGATTTCTCCGGCTTTTCTTTCAAAAATTACTTTCAAAACCGTTTCTCTTCCGATCTAGGGTTTTCTGAGAAAGTATTTAACTATTTTTTGACTTTCTTTTTCTTTCGTGTGTATTTGCCTCTGTTGTGTTCTTGTATTTTCTTTCACCATGTTCTTGTATACTTCTCTTACTGTGCTTTCCTATATGCTTTTCTACTGTACTTTTTTTTCGGTGTTTTGGTGTTCTCCTACTGTATTTTACATTACTAAGTTTCCTTATTAAGTTCCTTTTATTGAGCTTTGTTTAAAGTTTCTTCTAAAACATCTTAGCATGATTTTCTACTGTTCTTATCAGTCTTTTCTCATTATGCTTTGAATTAGTTTCTTCCACTCTGTTTGCTTTGAACCCTTCTACTGTGTTTGCATGTTACTTTGCTATCATGTTTCTCATGAGTTCTGTTGCTCAAAGAAGCATGTTAGAAGTTTCAGTTCTTTTCTGAAACCCCTAAACATGTTTTCAATTTAATTGCTTGCCCTCTCATCTTTGCTTTGTGATTTGCTTGAACTATGTATTGGCCCTTAATTACATGCTTAGTATAAAGTGCTTATTCAACTTCTTTCCTTAAATTGTTTTTACCCGTTTGAATCTGAATCCCTTAAGTTAAGGAAAGTCTTGTATAATTGATTGACAATCAGTTCCTTAACTATTTTCATACCTTATTTCCTCATGATTTTCACACTATAAAAGGCATGACCCTCTTTCACAAACACACACGATTGACAATCCTACACAACACACTTCACAATCCTTCTTAACTCTTACTTAATCATAATAGTACTCTCTCTTCTTGTCTGCATTGTGGCTTTTACAAGAGTACTGCATTTAATCTATTTGTTTCTTTGAAAGTGGTATATCCTAATTTAAGCTTCCGTATCATCACAACGTGTTTATTTATAGCCTTTTGTATCCATGTCTACCTTACTGCTTCTACAGAGTTAAATGTTTAAACTAGCATGTTGATCTCTTTCTGCTTGTTTCTGCTATGAATCCTTGCTCCCTACCCCCTTATGTGTCTTGAGTTACAGTTTAAACATGGAAATATGTAAGTTATTGTCTATGGATTAAACTTGATCCCTTAAAGGATCCTAACCTCTAACAATGTGTTCTAACAAGCTTATGGGTATGCCAGTATTTCCCATTGCTGAGTATGCCCACCAGCTTGTCTTTGCCCCTTTACTACTCCCCATTCCCTCTACCCCTATGTGCATTAATATGAACTTTTTCCCTTTCCCTTTCCCCTTTCAGAATCCTGCACTTGCACTCTCTCTTAGTCTCTAAGTTCTTCCCCCATCTTATGAGCCTTGGCTTGGGACCTTGAGTTTCCTCTGAACTTGGACACCTGAGGGTTGGCCTTTTCACACTGCACTATGTCTTAATCCAGTGATACATTTGGGTGTGAGCACTGCCCAGAGTCCATATGAGGCTCTTAGGGAACTCTGACACATCGAAATGGGAGAAATTCTTTGGATCATGATCTCTTGGAGTTGGTTTACTTCATAGTAAATCTGAATCAGGCTCTCCTTGGTTGTACTTTTAATTTTCTGATGTATTTTTTTCTTTACTTCACTTCTTTGGGCTGTAATAACTTTGTAATAAAACTCTCAGGGATGGATAGTGAAAAAGGGAGGGGTAACCATGTATACAAAGTGGTAGACATCATGACTATAGGAATTTCTGCACTCTCATATATAGATATCATGTCTATAGGAATTTCCGCTCTATCATATATAGATATCGTGTCTATAGGAATTTCTGCACTCTCATATATCGATACCATGTCTATAGGAATTTCTGCAGTCTTTCATATAGATGCCATGTCTATAAGAATCCTGCATGCTCACATATGGATGCCATGTTTATAGGAATCTTGTATGCTCATATATAGATACCATGTCTATAGGAATCTTGCATTCTCATATATAGATGCCATGTCTATAGTAATCCTGCATTATTTCATATAGATACCATGTCTGCATTTATTTGAAATTTGAACACTGCATATATAGAAAATATGCCTATAGGACTTTCTGAATCTTGCATATCCCCTTTTCATTAGGCAAACATGTTTATAGGTCTTAAATAACCAATTGCAATGAGGTATCGTGTTCATATAAAATCCACCATCTAGATGTCATGCCTATAGGATTTCTGCATTTTTACTATGTCTATAAATGTGTTCTAAAGTCGACAAAACGCATAGAAAGCATGCCAATATGAGTTAATCAAATCTGAATTGCCTCACTCATTTACAAGTTTAAAACCAGCAATAATAATGCATTACTAACTGCAGAACTTATGATTTTTTGCTAAAATTGACCTCCTTTAATAACTGACAATCAGTATGTAATCAGCTCATATCCTTGCTTCTAAAATCTATAGATATCATGCCTATAGGGTTTTTTGTCCAGCACCTAGGAAAGTCATAGGGTAAATTTATAAACTGAATCCGATTTTTTATCAGCTACAACTAGCAGGTAGGCCTGATTCCGACTTTTTATCTAAACTATGTAATAAATCAATATGCCTCAACCTTTAAGTTTAAAATTAGACCCTAAATAGTACATGCAAGTCATGCTACATTATGTGTTTTTCTTTTATTTAAAGGAGGTCTGCTTGATCCCTTTTATTTGTTTATATGCTTCCCCAAACTTGCTATATGTGTTTTGTTTGTCGTCGTAGTATTTTTGCCTTTTGAAACCACAAATAAGCCAAACATCTCCTTCCTTTAGGATTAGTAGTCCCAAGTACCTCTGGGACTGATAGGGTTTGGGCGGGTAGTAGCATGCAATAAGTAAACGAGACCATTCTGCACTTTAATACCTTAAAAGGGTGGGAAAGGGTAGATACGGATATGATGACCACTCGATAACATCACATGTAGCCCCTCACCGAGGAGTGACTACCAGATGTTGTGTGAGGTGATCCATATTATTAGTAAACCTAGGATCCCCCCCCCCCTTTTGTTCTTTGTTTCTTTTAAATCTTTTAACATCATTTCTTATAAGAAAATCAACTCTCTTTAGCTCTTTCCGATTTTGTGTATTTGTTACCATTACATGAAAATCCCCTTATATATGAGACTCTTGCATGCCTATGTGTTATTTGCACTTAAGTCACAACAATAGCTTGGCCGGGAACCATACTAGTGGATCTTGAGGGGTGCCTAACACCTTCCTCTTAGGATAATTTCAAACCCTTACCCAATCTCTAGTTATCCAAATTAAACCCTTCTTAATGTCCTAATCCTAATGCACTTAAATCATTAGGTGGCGATTCTTCAGTTCTAAAACACAATTCTCAAAAGGGAACGAGTTGTCTTCTCAAATGTCATAAACCATATTTCGCGAGAAAAAGGGGGCGCTACAGCATGGCGACTCTGCTGGGGATTTCTTTTAGGGTTTTACCATTTCAAGCTATTATTGTGACTTTACATTTCTTATATGACTTTATTTGTTCAATCCCTTCAAGCATTTAATTCCTTCTCCTACTACAAAACTGACTTGTCTTTTGTTTCTTTCCCGTATTTATTTTACTGCATTCCTTTATTTTTGTTTTAAATTATTGTAATTATTATTTTATGAACATGCAAATACGTGGCAACTTGTTTTAATAATTGCATAAGCATGTTTTCAACATCATATTCCACTCGTGCAAAATAAAATACCATAGCAACGCATATAATGAGTGGTTGCGCTCTTCCGATATTATCACCCCCCAAATACGGCAAAGGCATATTTGCGGTAAAACCAGTTGATCAACGGTGTAGTCGACTGTTTTGCACCTTTCCCTCTTTAGTTGTCCGTTCAAGGGTACCAGTATAATACCACATAGAAACCTTTCTCTGTTCAATTGTACATGCATCATGCTCAAACCTAGCCGAGTCAGTTATGTTGTCCGCATAATGACTCTTTAAGATAGCCTTGTCCAAAGTCCACCGGTTTCCCTAAAACCTAAACGAACACTACCACATTTTGTGCATTTATTTGGAGAACTAAATGCTTCTATGCCAATTATTGATATTTAGTCATCGAGTCTGGTGGGGGTAAGGGCCTAACCTTTTGTCTTGCAAAAAAATAAGGCACGAAGTCCCCCGAGTCGGCATGGTCACCAACATCCACCCCAAACTGCTAAGTTGGTGGAAGGATTTTCACTCTAGTGATCAGACTCTCATCCGGAAATATTTGGGGAACCTACCTTCTCTCTTCGAAATTCAACCCAATAACAAGATCATAGAAGTTGCTACTCTATTCTGGGATTATGATAGGTATGTGTTCTATTTCGGAGACATTGAGATGACACCCCTGCTCCAGGAGATAGGAGGAGTGGCTGGTATACCGTGGGAAACTCTAGGTTTACTAATGCCGGAAAATCACAAAGGTAGAGGTTTTCTAAAAATGATGGGTCTAAAGAAGAATCCAGATTTGACATGTTTGAAAAAGTCGTGCATTCCCTTTGACTATTTGTATGAGAGGTACGGTCACAACAAATATTAACGTACTTATCCTGATGAGTTCGCCCTTACATCATTGGGTCATATTCACCGAATGATCTTTGTCTTCAAGTTCTGTTTCCTGGGGATGATAGTGTTTCCAATGAAGAAAGCAAGGATCTATACTAGGCTAGCTATGGTCACCAAAACTCTAATGGAGGGAATTGACGGACAACCGTTCGATCTCATACCAATGATCATTGCAGAAATATACCGAGCCCTAGAAAGGTGTCAACAAGGAGCCAAGCATTTCGAGGGTTGTAATCTGCTACGTTAACTTTGGCTCACGAAACATCTCTAAAAGGGTGACTACTGATAGGAAATCCATCGAAGGGACTGGGACGATCATATCACTTTTTATCACCCAAGACGAATGAATTACATTCCCAAAATGTTCACCCAACCAGAAAATGATAAAGAATGGGTCGAACTCTTCGATAATCTAACAGAGGACCATGTACAATGGATGTTCGAGTGGTTCCCAACCGAGGAATTCATCGTCCGATCCAAGGATGCACCTTTCATAATACTGATCGGCTTAAGAGGAACGTAACCATACATACCCCTTTGGGTTATGAGACAAGCTGGTAGGAAGCAGGTTATACAAAGGGTCGACAAGATGATTCACTTTCGGGCTGACTTCAAGGATGACGATAGCTCTTATAGGTGCCAGGTTTAGCACATGTGGCATTGCAAGATTGTCTTGGGAAAGGACACCATTGAACCAGACAGATACCATACAGGTTGTGCTCTCT
Source organism: Nicotiana glauca (assembly GCA_026770625.1). NCBI lineage: Eukaryota > Viridiplantae > Streptophyta > Magnoliopsida > Solanales > Solanaceae > Nicotiana > Nicotiana glauca. The sequence continues at coordinate 299,228 of MU698798.1, read as the reverse complement.
ATTGTTCGGGTTGGTTGGAGGATAATCATAACGGTCTGGGTCAACCCGGGTTTGTTCGAGGTAACAAGATCATAGACGAAAAGGCTGAAGCACTGGTCAAGTACAAACATCTGCGAAAGAGATTCTGAGAATGCAAAATGAGCACTGCGAGATACAGGAAGCCAATCAAAAATTAATTGAAGAATGGAAGGATATGGCTCTCAGCGCCAACAAACGTTTGGTCTATTTGGAGCGACGTATAGTAGAGTTGGAAAAGAAGTTTCTGAAAAAGGTCGAAGACTGACAGACTGCTCAAGGAAATGAAGGTGGACATTTGGCTAGAGCTTACTTGCTGCTAGGACTGCGTGAGCTAGGAAAGTTTTTCGATGGTGCCAATGATTCCGAGTCAGGGCAAGGTCCCTCTGGGACCAAATAGATAGGAATTTCCATTTTCTCTTTACAAAATGTAATAAGGCCAATGGCCATTAGTGACTTTTTTTTTGTTATTTTAGTGTCGATTTGGGATTCTACTACCTTTATCAATGAAATAAGGCATTTAGCATTCTAAGTTCTCCAAATCAACTTGTCACTAGGCCTACCTCGGGCACAATGAGGTCCCTAAAATTATGAAACGCTTTATGTTTCAAGCACTACGTGTTTAAATATTACAATATTTTTTCTAATGATCCTCACTAACTTGTCACCTTTTGTTTTATTTTTTGTTTATTCCCCTCCCCAATGGTTAGTTCGTGAACTTTGGCAACATCATCATATTTTATGAGATCCAGGGGCCCTCTACCTACTCCTCTTCCTAGTCCTGTTAGACACAAAAACAAAGGAAAAATGGAAGATTAGAACAGCTCAACTGAATGGGTATAGGTCACACATGGTACTCTGGTCCCTAAGGAAAGCGCATCTCAACTAGAACAAAAGTTGTTGAAGTTTCAGGAAGAACTGGATCAAGTTCGGAATCTGGCAAGTCTGTCATTTTCCCTTACCACTGTATAGGTTACTTTCCCAAATACTCAAAATCCTGTACCTCCGCAAAACATCCCAAAGCAGCAAAACCATCCCTCTCCTCACCACTACTGCAATACTTGTCATTCCGCGAATAACACCCTACTGCTCATCCCAGAACTCCACAAATAACCACTGCCACACCAAACATAATACCCCCATCTACGTGGAGACTGTGCCGCACTCCACCCAGCCCATCTCAAGCACAACCAAGTCTGATGATAAGGACTTGCTCATCAGAAATCTAGCCGAAGAGCTTAAAAGGTTGACTAGCAAAATTAAAGGCGTTTAAGGTAGTAAGGGAATTAAGGGGCTAAACTATGAAGATCTTTGCATACAGCCCAATGTCGAACTGCCCTAGAGGTACAAACCTCACAAGTTCGAGATGTTCGATGGTATAAGGGATCCTAAGATCCACCAGAGAATATACTGTGACAAGCTGGTCGGGGTGGGAAAAGACGAGAAAATCTGCATGAATATTTTCATAAAGAGCTTGAAGGGAGACGCCTTATCTTGGTACATTAGCCAAGATCCGAAGAAGTGGTCGAGCTGGGTAAGCATGGAATCTGATTTTGTGGAAAGATTCAAGTTCAACATGGAGAATTCGCCAGATGTTTTCTATATTCAAAACTCGAAGAAGAAACCCACAGAGACCTTCCGCGAGTATGCTACTTGATGGAGATCAGAAGCTGCTAAGGCTAGGCCTACTTTGGAAGAAGAGCAAATGAACAAATTCTTCGTTCGGGCACAAGACTTACAGTATTATGAGAGGCTGATGCTGATCGAGAATCACAAGTTTTCTGACATCATCAAGCTAGGAGAAATAATCGAGGAAGGCATCAATACTGGTATGGTTACGAATTTTGAAGCCTTGCAAGCTACCAATAAGGCTTTACAGTCTGGTCGTACGTCCAAGAAAAGAAACGTAGGTGATGAAATAGTTGCACAGAGGACCAAATCCCTTATCAAATACAAAACATACCCAATACCTCTAATCACATATCAGCCTACCCCAAATTACCAAGCACCCTGACCTTCTTACAATACTCCACCACCCATTTATCAGTCATCTCCACCTCCCGCATATCAGCCCACTTCACCCAAATACTCCCAACCAGCACATGTTTACCAAGCCTACAACACACAACCATCCCACCATCAATCACCTCCCCCACATCAAAACTTCCCTAGACCTTGACCAAATTTCGACCACAGACCTCCCAAAGAGTATATCGCCATTGCTGAACCAATTGACCAGTTGTACGAAAGGCTCAAACCTACTGGTTATGTCACCCCTATCCCTACCATAACCCCCAAAAACCCTTCTCAGTGGGTCACTCTAAATAAATCATGTGCATACCATTCTGACATGACAGGACATACCATTGATGAATGCCGCTCTCTAAAGAATAAGATTCGGACTTTGATTGACAACAAGATCATTGTAGCAAAGGAGCCTACTACGAATGTCAGCAATAACCCTCTGCCAGACCAAAAAGGAGGAGGTGTTCACATGATCGAGATAGAGGATGACTGAGACCCCAAGGGATCAATCGGTTTAATCACAGAAGGCGGTGATCCAAAGAAGCCACTAGTCACCCTTAATCCAACTGTGGTCCAGATTCAGCCTTCTAGGGATGGCGAGGTAAACACGTCCATGCCACTCTAGTTTGAAGCACCATCCTCTGCCAAGAAACCAGCGCCGATTGAGGTTGAGTTTATGTCACTAGCAAACACACGTACACCCTTTGAAGTTGCAGTCTTACCGCCTAAGGGGCTAGCTCCGTTCGGAGTAAAGATAGCCATGCCAATTCTAGTGCCAATGTCGGTAGTAACACCATTCCACCCAAAGGACATACCTTGGGACTACACAGCCGAGGCCAAAAGAAAGGGGAAGGTCATGTTTGGGAAAGCCGTTGTGGCACAGGGTATGACAAGAACCAACAGGGTTTATACCCCAGAGCATTTGGCTTAGTCAAGCAAGCAGGCCTCTAATTGGCCAACCATCACTGAAATTGGGCCCGACGATCTCTGGAGAAAGATACAAGCCAAAGAATACTCAGTCATTGATCACCTGAACAAAACACCGGCATAAATTTCTACGCTTGCTTTGCTAAAAAGTTCTGATGCATACAAGAATGCCCTGCTAAGAGTTCTAAGTGAGGCATATGTACCAAGTAACATCACTGGCGGAGAGATGACAAACATGGTAGGCCAGATATTGAAAGTCACAAGATCACTTTTCATAAAGATGAGCTGCCGCCAAAGGGGTTGAGTCATAACAAGGCAATGCACATCACCGTGCAGTCCGAAGATTATTTTATCACCAGGATCCTGATTGATGAAGGGTCTAGGCTCAACATTTGTCCGCTGGTAACACTCAGGACATTAGGAAAGGGGCTGTATGATATCAAGGACGGGGCCATCAACGTCAAAGCTTTTGACGGATCCCAAAGGTCCACTATTGGGGAAATTATTTTGTGTTTACAAATAGGGCATACTTGGTTTGATGTTAATTTTCAAGTGATAGACGTGTCGGTATATTACAATCTATTATTGGGACGACCATGGATTCATGCCGCTGGGGCCGTAGCATCAACACTACATCAGGCAGTGAAGTTTGAGTGGAATCACCAAGAGGTGATCAGTCACAGCGTCGGTAGCAATCCCATATATAGTCGCCAGACTATCCCAGCAATAGGAGGTAGAAGAAGGATAGGCAGAGAAACTTACCACCACATCGAGCGAGTCAATGTCGTTGATAAGGACAAATAGTAGGACAAAAAAATTAAAAGCATATTGAACTAGAGTGGATATGAACCTGGGAAGGGGCTTGGCAAGAACCTCTAAGGAATCGCTAAGCCTATCAAACTGAAGAAATATGTCATCACCTTCGGATTAGGATATGAGTATACTTGGGAGGAATTAAACCATTGATCGCTACCATGGCGCGGTCCTTACTACCTATTGGAGCAGCCAATACCCCGCTTGGAGCAGACTTTCCAACTGGCCGAAGTTATCTACGGGTCAGAAGAAGAGGAAGCACTGGCAGTAGTGAGGAATTTGTTCCTAGAAGACAATGATATGGATTGTTGTGTCATTTTTGAGGAGGAGGAGGAGGAAGGCCCTTCCATACAGGCTGTAAACCAAGGAGCATGCCTCAATAACTGGACTATCAGAACCACCAGAGCCCGGCAAGCCTCGGGATAGCAAGGTTGAACAAGCATTATACACTATTTATTTTTACTAGTTGACTTTCCTTTCACATTTTTATTTTTGCAAGAACGAGCTCCAATGTTCAAAAACAGTTATGAAGTTTATCAAATCATTTCGGTTTTCTTATAAATCTTACTCTTATTATTTTTCTCTCATTACTTTTCTTATATAGCATTACTATTACTTATCTTGATGAACCAATGATTGTGACATGCAATGAGACAACGCAACAAACAGACATAGATTCAAAGGAAGATGATATACCGGAAGAGATTGTTAAAGAAGTTGAAAATTTTGAGAACAGACCTAAGTCCAACCTGGACGAGACTGAGATTGTTAACTTGGGAGATGCAGAAAATGTCAAAGAGACACAAATCAGTGTTCACTTATCACCGTAAAAAAAGAAGGAATACACAGAGTTTCTAAGAGAATATGAGGATATATTCGCCTGGTCGTACGATGAGATGACTGGGCTGAGTACCTCTATTGTGGCATACAAACTGCCGACTGATCCGACATGTCCACCAAATAAACAGAAGCTCAGAAAGTTCAAGCAAGATATGAGTTTCAAAATCAAGGAAGAAGTCACTAAGCAAGTCAAAGCTAAGGTTCTCAGGGTAGTGGAATACCCGACGTGGTTGGCTAACATTGTGCCAATGCCAAAGAAAGATGGGAAGGTTAGAGTCTGTGTCGACTACCGGGATCTCAACCAGGCCAGTCCAAAAGATGTTTTCCCCTTTCCAAACATACACATCTTGATCAAAAATTGCGCCAATCATGAATTGCAATCATTCGTGGATTGCTTCACTGGTTATCATCAGATCTGGATGGATAAAGAAGATGCTGAGAAAATAGCTTTCATTACACCATGGGGAATGTACTACTACAAGATGATGCTATTTGGGTTAAAGAATGCAGGGGCCACCTACATGAGGTCCATGGCTACCATTTTCTATGAGTGATACACAAGGAGATCGAAGTATATGTAGATGATGTGATCATCATGTCCAAGAAAGCATTGATACCATGGAAAATCTGACGAAGTTCTTTAATAGACTGAGAAGGTACAACCTGAAATTGAACCCCGCAAAATGTGCATTCGGGGTTCTAGCTGGAAAATTGTTTGGGTTAATTGTGAGTCGCCGGGGAATAGAACTGGATCCATAAAAGATCAAAGCCATTCAAGAATTGCCACTGCCATTGAACAAGAAGGACGTAATGAGTTTCTTGGGGAGACTTAACTATATCAGCCAGTTCATAGCACAATATACAGTTATTTTTGTGTCGATCTTCAAGATGTTGAAGAAGGATGCCGCAACCAGATGGAACGATGAATGCCAAAAAGCTTTTGACAGGTTAAGAAATATTTGTCAACGCCACCATTCTTAGTCTCCCCTGAACCAGGTAGACCTCTATTAATCTACATTGCATTGTTAGATGGTGCCTTCAGTTGCGTCCTCGGGCAACATGATGAGACAGGAAAGAAAGAACAGGCCATTTACTACCTCAGCAAAAAGTTCACTCCATACGAGGCCCAGTATTCTCTGTTAGAATGCACTTGTTGTGCTCTAACATGCGTAGCCCAGAAGCTGAGGCACTACTTCTGTGCCTATACTACATATCTCATATTAAGGATGGATCCTTTGAAGTACATCTTTCAGAAGCCCATGCCCACTGGAAAGCTTGCCAAGTGGCAAATCCTGTTGAGTGAATTCGACATTGTCTACGTGACTCAGAAAGCAATCAAGGGACAGGCACTAGTAGATCACTTGGCTGAAAACCCCATGAATAGAAAATACGAACCCCTAAAAATGTATTTTCCTAACGAAGATGTGTCATTCATAGGTGAAGATGTTGTAGAATCCTATGACGGATGGAGAATGTTTTTTGACGGAGCAGCAAATTTCAAAGAAGTCGGCAAAGGGGAAGTCATGTTATCAAAAACGGTTGGCATTATCCTGTGTTTGCCAAACTCAAGTTCCTGTGTACCAACAACATGGCCGAGTACAAAGCCTGCATCTTAGGGATCAAGAGGGCCATTGACATGAACATCCAAGAGGTGATAGTAATTGGTGACTCAAACCTACTCATACATCAGGTATGAGGAGAATAGGCGACCAAGAATTCCAAGATACTCTCTTATCTGCACCATGTACAGGAGTTGAGAAAGTGGTTCACAAAGACAGAATTCCAGCATGTTCCCAGAGTCCAGAATGAGTTTGCTGATGTATTGGCTACACTATAATCGATGATACAACATCCGGATACGAACTTCATTGATCTTATTCTGGTGAAGATCCATGATCAGCTAGCTTATTGTGCTCATGTCGAAGAATAAGCAAATGGAAACCTTGATTTCATGACATCAAGGAAAATTTGGCAAAAAGAGAATACCCAGAGCTCGCAAACGCTAATCAAAAGTGCACACTCCAAAGGTTGGACAAAAATTTCTTTCACAGTGGAGGAATACTATATAGGAGGACTCCTGATTTAGGATTATGAAGGTGTGTCGACAAAGGAAGTATCTAAGCTGCTACAAGTAATCCATGCTGGGACCTGCGGTCCAAATATGAATGGTTTTGTCTTAACCAAAAAGATACTCCGAGCTGGTTACTTTCGGATGACTATGGAAACAGACTGCATCCAGTACATCCAAAAATGCCACCACTGTCAGGTACATGCAGACATGATAAAGGTACCCCCAAACTAGCTTAATACAACAAGCTCACCATGGTCGTTCACCGCTTCGGGAATGGATGTTATTTGACCAATCGAACCTGTCCCTTCCAAAGGGCACAGATTAATCCCAGTGGAAATTGACTATTTTACCAAATGGGTCGAAGCAGCATCCTACAAAGCAGTGACTAAAAAGGTCGTGGCCGACTTTGTCCGCGACCGTATTGTTTGTGGATTCAGGATTCCGGAATCAATCATCACTGACAACGGTTCTAACCTCAACAGTAACTTGATGAAGGCCATGTGTGAAACCTTTAAGATCAAACACAAAAATTCCACAGCCTACAGACCTCAGATGAACGGAGCTGTAGAAGCCGCCAACAAGAATATTAAGAAGATACTAAGGAAAATGATAGAGAAGCATAAGAAGTGGCACGGGAAGCTATCATTTGATTTACTGGGGTACCACACCACACTCCACATATCAACTGGGGCGACTCCCTATATGGTGATTTATGGTACAGAAGACGTCATTCCCGCCGAAGTAGAAATCCCTTCCTTAAGAATCATACAAGAAGTTGAGCTCAACGACACATAGTGGGTGAAAAGTCGTTACGAGCAGCTAGCTCTTATAGATGGAAAGAGAATGAACGCAGTTTGCCACAGTCAACTTTATCAGAACAGAATGTCCAGAGCCTTTAACAAGAGAGTCAAACCAAGATGGTTCACACCGGGGCAGCTGGTGTTAAAGAAAATTTTCCCGCATCAAGATGAATCCAAATGGAAATTCTCTCCCAATTGGCAGGGTCCATAAATGGTTCATCGGGTTCTAACAGGAGGAGCCTTTATGCTTGCAGAAATGGATGGAGAAGTTTGGCCAAAGCCAATCAATTCAGATGTAGTCAAGCGCTACTATGTGTAATCATATGCTTTCCTATATTATGTAATTTGAACTACGTCTCACCTAATTCCCGTTTAAGAGGGGATACGTGGAAAGCCTTATGTGTTCGGTCACAATTCAATAAAATTTTCATTTCTCCTGCAATTGGAAACTTGGGCAGAATTTTGAGGACGACCCTCAAAATTCCGAAGTAATTTTAGCCGATCATCACAAGCAACCGTCAGAAGCAGCATCCCAGTAAACTCTGGCAGAATTTTGAGGAGAGCCCTAAAAATTTCGGAGCTAGAGAAGTTGCGATGTCTTGAACCTCATCGCAGTCGTCGGTTCATCTAAAGAAAACTATTCTCAATTATGTATTTATGATGTATTTTTACTAAATCATGCATGTCTCTTACCAAAATTGCTTTGTTTAGCAGTTCTACCCCAATGATACGCAAAATATCACTGAAACAGAGCCAATCAGGTCAAGTAAAGTCATCGAGGATGCAAACTAACCTTTCCCCTTTACAAAACTCACGGTTTTTCTTTGGATGCAGGCACCCAAGTCGCTAAATCATCGAATATATTATACACTCATATTGTTCAAGAATACAACTCTTAGAGCCATCTCACCTATTCACAGTTGCTATATGTACACAATATCCCCCGCAGCCACAATATCACATCCAAATATCAGCTATCAGCTTAGAAAATTTTATTACTATTCGCCTTTCATCTCTTGCATAAGGTTACCATTCTTCTTTCCGAGGTTAAGCTCTACCTCTATCTGCATTCTTGCATTGCATAAGGCTACAATTCTGCCTTCCGAGGTTAAGCTCTACCTTTATCGATATTCTTGCATTGCATAAGGCTGCCATTCAACCTTTCGAGACTAAGCTTTGTCTCTGCCTTCATGCATTGCATAAGGCTACAATTCAGCCTTCTGAGGTTAAGCTCTACCTCCATCTGCATTCTTGCATTACATAAGACTACCATTCTACCTTCCGAGGTTTAAGATCTACCTCCATCTGCATTCTTGCATTGCATAAGGCTACCATTCTACCTTTCAAGGTTAAGCTCTACCTCCATCTGCATTCTTGCATTGCATAAGGCTACCATTTTGCCTTTCGAGACCAAGCTCTGTCTCCATCTACGTTCTTGCATTGCATAATTCGAGGTTAAGCTCTACCTTCGTCTGCATTGTTTGCATTGCATAAGTCTACCATTCTACCTTTCGAGACTAAGCTCTTTCTCCTTTTACATTATCTGCATTGCATATGGCTGCCATTCTGCCTTCGGAGACTAAGCACTGTCTCCTTCTGCATGGCTGAAAGATCGCCACCTCATTTACACTTGCATGGATGAAAGATCGCCACTTTGTTCATGTCTCGCATGGCTGAAATATCGCCACTTTATTCATGTATTGCATGGCTGAAATATCGCCACTTTGTGTACATCTTGCATGGCTGAAGTATCGCCACTTTATTTACACCTTGCATGGCTGAAAGATCGCCACTTATTGTATTTTATGGGCTGAAAGATCACCACTTATTGCATTTCATGGGCTGAAAAATCACCAAATTATTTGAGCGCGCCATTGTTCGGAGGCATCATTCTCATAGCCCGAGAATGCCATGTCACGGCCTCAAGATCCCTTCAATTTCTTGCACATCATTATTCAAAGGTATCATGGTTCGGAGGCATCATTCTCATAGCTCGAGAGCATCATTTCATAGCCTGCAAATCCTTTATTACATGCTTTATGGCCCAGGACATTATCCTAACCGTCCAAAGACAACATTCATGGTCCAACGGGAACTTGCATCATGTGTAAATTTATGCACAATATATGCTTGTATTTTTTATTTGCAGGTAAACCAGTGAGCAACGGCCATCTCGGCAGGAGCATTCCGCTCCAGTCCCCGCGACCCTACTAAACCTTGACCATTCATCCCAACCTGAATATTGCGTCCGTTCTTGAAAGGTCTCCCTCGGCATACTCTGCCGACTGATCCTGAACTACATATGGCCTGATTCTTGTAAACCAAGGATATGTAGACAGCTCAGGAACTAGAGTATGGCCAAATCACGTCAAACCATTTTATTAGGTCAAAATTAGCCATCGTATCTTTACCCGACAACTCTTTCATCCTTTCGGGGTAAAGATAGGCAGCTGTTGATACCCAATTTTTTTCCTGTATAATTTAATATACAAAAAACCTTTCAAATAAGCATAGGTATGCATATATAAGTATGTTTCCTATTTTTCTTTAATTTTTAAATATTTTTAAACCAATTTTATTGCCCTATTTTACTAGTAAAAAACCAATAATTATTCCCTAAATTATCATTTTTGTATTCATTTAATATATTATCATATTTATACAAAAATATAGCTACGGTAATTTTTTCATATTGTTTATAAATTTATTTAGTATTTTAAAGCTAAATTGCATATAATTGCAATATTACCTTTTTTAAGATTTAATTACGTTTATAATTACAAAATTGATTCCAGTAATTTTTTATTTAATATTTATATATTATTAATCAATTTAGTACATTTAATTTATTTCCATAAAGTATTATACTATTGTTTGTAAAATAAATAAGGGAAAAGGTGGCTACTTAAATACTGGCCATAACTATTTCGATTTTAGCCTACATCAGCCGCCCAATTAAACCCAATTTCAATCTCAATTCGCCAACCTAATTTTTAATTTAAACCCGTCCCTGACCCAATTAAATCTAACCTGCCCGGCTCCCCATATAATCCACGCCTTTGGTCAAAATGATCAACGACCACATTTCATTCTTTCCTTTTTAATTTGCCAATCACACCTTAACCCTAATCATTTCCACCTACCATTCGCCTCTAAAACCCCCTCCACTCTCTCAAACTCTCTCAAATCTTCTCTAACCCTAGCTGTCTCCTACCACCCCCACCCTGAAAGCCACTGGAATCTGTGGCTTCCAAGGCTATGAGAGTCCTATACTCACCTCATGTTGCTCTTACACACCTGATCTCTGAAGATTCAAGGCCTGACCTTGAAGGTTTCTACCCAGAACTTTGTCGATTCGAGATTCCATGGTCATCTCCGGCCTTTCTCCGGCGTACCATGGTTGTTTGAGCCTAATTCTGACCTCTCCGACTCAAATCGGTGACTTTTTCAAAGCCTTTCTAATTTCTAGGGTTCTTCTAAAACCCTAACCCTTCGAGGTTCTTTCCGATTCCTTTGGATGTGTTATCTATGCTTTCCCTGAGTTTTCAAATGATTTCTCTGGCTTTTCTTTCAAAAGTTACTTTTAAAACTGTTTCTCTTCCGATCTAGGGTTTTCTGAGAAAGAATTTAAGTGTTTTATGACTTTCTTTTTCTTTCATGTGTTTTTGCCTTTATGGTGTTCTTGTATTTTCTTTTATCATATTCTTGTATGCTTCTCTTACTTTACTTTCCTGTATGCTTTTCTGTTGTACTTTTATTCCCCTGTGTTCTGGTATTCTCCTACTGTATTTTTCATTACTAAGTTTACTTATTAAGTTCCTTTTACTGAGCTCTGTTTAAAGTTTCTTCTAAAACTTCTTGGCATGATTTTGTACTGTTCTTATCAGTCTTTTCTCATTATGCTTTGAATTAGTTTCTTCCACTTTGTTTACTTTGAACCCTTCTACTGTGTTTGCATGTTACTTTGCTATCATGTTTCCCATGAGTTCTATTGTTGAAAGAAGCATGTTAGAAGTTTCACTTCTTTTCTGAAACCCCTAAACATGTTTTCAATTCAATTGCTTTCCCTCTCATCTTTGCTTTGTGATTTTCTTGAACTAGGGTTTTTATTTTAGAACCTCTAAATCTTTCAGACCAACTTCGAGTCTCTGAACTAAGTTTGGACATCCGTGTTTCCATATGATTCAGACTTTTGCTAAACTATCCTACGTTGGATTTTTCTACTGATGACATGGCAATTTTCTTTCATGCTTAACATGTTCGTATGCTCCTTATATATGATGAACTTCCCTTTAAAGTGGCTTTCAAATTTGTGATTAGTTCATACTTCCCTGTGAATATGGTCTGATTGATTTCTTTCCATTATTTGCTTATTTCCCTTAAGTTCAAAGAAACCCTTCCCATCTTGTGACTCGGTTCATTCATACAAATCTTAGACCTTTTGATTACTAACTGTTAATTGATTTTCTTACCTTATTTTTACAACCGAGTACTTCCCTGTCCTTAAATAACCTTTTATGTATTGACCCTTAATTACATGTTTTGTATAAAGTGCTTATTCAATTTCTTTCCTTAAATTGTTTTTACCCGTTTGAATCTGAATCCTTTAAGTTAAGGGAAGTCTTGTATAATTTATTGACAATCAGTTCCTTAATTATTTTCATACCTTATTTCATCATGATTTTCACACTATAAAAGGCACGACCCTCTTTAACAAACACACACGATTGACAATCCTACACTACATACTTCACAATCCTTCTGAACTCTTACTTACGCATAATAGTACTCTCTCTTCTTGTCTTCATTGTGGCCTTTACAAGACTATTGTATTTTTTCTATTTGTTTCTTTGAAATTGGTATGTCCTAATTTAAGATTCAGCATCATCATAATGTGTTTATTTATAGCCTTTGGTATCCGTGTCTTTACTGCTTCTACAGAGGTAAATGTTTAAACTAGCATATTGAACTATGTATGCTTGTTTTTGGTATGAATACTTGCTCCCTACCCTCTTATGTGTCTTGAGTTACAGTTTAAAACATGGGAATATGTAATTCATTGTCTATGGATTGAACTTGATCCCTTAAAGGATCCTAACCTCTAAACAACATGTTCTAATAGGCTTATGGGTATGCCAGTATATCCCATTGTTGAGTATGCCGACAAGCCTGTCTTTGCCCCTTTACTACCCCCCATTCCCTATACCCCTATGTGTATTAATATGAACTATTTCCCTTTCCCTTTCCCCTTTCAGAATCCTGCACTTGCACTCTCTCTTAGACTCTAAGTTCTGCCCCCCTCTTGTGAGCATTGCCTTGGGACCTGGAGTTCCCTTTGAACTTGGACACCTGAGGGCTGGACTTTCCACATTGCACTATGTCTTAATCCAATGATACATTTGGGTGTGAGCAGTGCCCGGAGTCCATATGAGGCTCTTAGGGAACTCTAACACATCCAAATGGGAGAAAGGCTTTGGATCATGATCTCTTGGAGTTGGTTTACTTCATATTTCAGATAGGAAGTCTGAATCGGGCTCTCCTTGGTTGTACTTTTAATTTTCTAATGTATTTTTTTTCTTTACTTTAATTCTTTGGGCTATATTAACTTGGTAATAAAACTCCCAGGGATGGCTAGTGAAAAAGTGAGGGGTAACCATGTATGCAAAGGGGTGGACATCAGGTTTATAAGAATTTCTGCACTCTCATATATAGATATCATGTCTATAGGAATTTCTGCACTATCATATACAAATATCGTGTCTATAGGAATTTCTGCAGTCTCATATACAGATACCATGTCTATAGGAATTACTGAAGTCTTTCATGTAGATACCATGTCTATAATAATCCTACATGCTCATATATAGATGCCATGTCTATAGGAATCTTACATGCTCATATGTAGATGCCATGTCTATAGGAATCTTGCATACTCATATATAGATGCCATGTCTATAGGAATCCTGCATTATTTCATATAGATACCACGTCTCCATTTATACGAAATCTGAACTCTGCATATATAGAAAATATGCCTATAGGACTTTCTGAATCTTGCATATCTACTTTTCATTACGCAAACATGTTTATAGGTCTTAAATAAGCAATTGCAATAAGGTATCCTATTCACATAAAATCCTGCATCTAGATATCATGCCTATAGGATTTTTGCATTTTTATTATGTCTATAAATGTGTTCTAAAGTCGACAAACACATAGAAAGCATTCCTATATGAGTTAATCAAATATGAATTTCCTCACTCATTTATAAGTTTAAAACCAACAATAATAATGCATTAGTAGCTCCAGAACTTGTGATCTTTTGCTAAACTCGCCCTCATTTAATTACTGACAATCAGTATGTAATCAGCTCATATCCTTGCTTCTAAAATCTGTAGATATCATGCCTATAGGTTTTTCGCCCAACACTTAGGCAAGCCATAGGGTAAATTTATAAACTTAATCCGATTTTATATCAGTTACAACCAGCAGGCAGGCCTGATTCGGGCTTCTTATCTAAACTATGTAATAAATCCATCTGGCTCAACCTTTAAGTTTTAAACAGACCCTAAATAGTACATGTAAGTCATGCTGCATTATGTGTTTCCTTTGGTTTAAAAGAGGTCTGCTTGATCCCTTTTATTTGTTTATATGCTTCCCCAAACTTGCTATATGTGTTTTGTTTGTTGCCTTAGTATTTTACCTTTTGAAACCACAAATAAGCCAAACATCTCATCCCTTTAGGATTATTAGTCCCAAGTACCTCTGGGACTGATAGGATTGGGGCGGGTAATAGCATGCAATAAGTAAACGAGACCATTCCACACTTTAATTCCTTAAAGGGGTGGAAAGGGTAGATATAGATATGATGACCACGCGATAACATCACGTGTAGCCCCTCACTGAGGAGTGATTAGCGGATGTTGTGTGGGGTAATCCATATTATTAGTAGATCTAGGCCCCCCCCCCCTTCCATTTGTTCTTTGTTTCTTCTAAATCTTTTAAAACCATTTCTTCTAAGAAAATCAATTCTCTTTAGCTCTTTCCGATTTTGTGTATTTGTGACCAATACATGAAAATCCCCTGCTATATGAGACTCTTACTTGCCTATGTGTTATTTGCAATTAAGTCACAAAAATAGCTTGGCCGGGAGCTACACTGGGGGATCTTGAGGGGTGCCTAACACCTTGCCCTTGGGATAATTTCAAGCCCATACCCAATCTCTGGTTATCCAAATTAAACCCTTCTTAGTGCCCTAATGCACTTAAATCATTAGGTGGTGATTCATCAATTCCAAAACCCAATTCCCAAAAGGAAAAGAGTTGTCTTCCCAAATGTCATAAACCCAATTTCACGAGAAAAAGGGGGAACGAAAACGACGCTATCAACGGCCGAGACAAATATTCAGGTCGCGCGCCCGTAAAATCACTTTAGTCTAGGAGCACAAAGCGTCATCACCCTCTGCCCATACTGGCGGGAAAGATCTGGAAGGCCAATCAAAGCTCAAGCCATAACACGACTCAAGGATCAGTTCCAAACACTGGTCTACGTGATCGAGAGCAACGATAGAAAAAAGGTACAAAACGAATAATTCTTTAAAATTCTTATTATGTTACATACGAAAAAACATTCTCCACCTACAGTCACGACTTACACACGCCAGAAACCAGGTTACAAAATGATAGAATCTATATTTTGCACCAAAGGGCTACAATCCAACAAGATCGCCCTCTGCAACGTCCACGAGGAACGATCGAGCATCACCCTCGTCTGCCCTTGCTTGAGCCAATTCCTCCGAGAGAATAAAGTCTCTCAATGCAACTTCCTTGAGTACTTCTCTCCAGGATCGGCAGCGAACATATTCCTCGTTCCACTTCTCACGATCAAGGGCTTGCCTCAACTCAGATTGAGTGTCAGCAACCTCCTTTATGTATATCTACATCTCACGATCCGCCCTGGTTCGGCCTAGCGACGCTTCCGCCCGGGCATCAATTATCTCGGCCCTGACCTTTGAGAGGTCGGACTCCAATTTCTCGATTACGTCCGCATGAACCTTGGCATTACCATGGGACAAGTTAAATTGGACCTCGAAGGTAGGGATCCTAGCTGAGGCACTTATCTCCTCAAAGGCTCGAGCCTGTACTTGGTCCCTTAGCTCATCGCAAGCGGCCCTGACATGGTTCACATCACCTTTAAGGAACTCCAAGGCCTCTGCATTTTCTGTAACTGATATGAAAAAAAAGAAATTAGCCTTAAAATTAGAAAGATGCAAAGAACACACTGCAGAAAGTTACCTGCTCCACCAAATAGCTCTCATAGTTTGAGCTCTGATACGCCTCATATCGCCAACGTTGCAGCTTAACTTCCTTCTCCTTGCAAAGAAGCCTAAGGGATTCTCTCTCATCCAGAATCCTCTAGAACTTGGCATTTTCACGAAACAACTCGGACTTAAGCCTATCACAGGCTTGCACAGGAAAGATTCAATAAGAGGAGGAAGAATCGGGATATGAGAAAATTGTGCACAAGCTCACCGGAAAGTGAAGACGGCAGAATTCCTCCAGATCAGAACATGCTCCTGTTAGTATTGCTCTTGCGACCCCAGAAAAACCGGCCCTAGGAATAATGTGCTCACTCAAGGGAGTCATTGGACGAGAAATAGGCACCCCGGGAACAGCCCCACCTTAAGAAATACAAGCCCGACCAGCACCACTAAAGGCTCCTTCGCATTGTGGGATCCAGTCCCTCTTGTTATTGCCATCTCTCAACCCGGAGGCCGACGACATCGTCTCCTCTCTGAAAAAGCACTATATCGCCCCGAGGAATCACTAGATATCTACAAGTAGCAAATCCAACACTAATGAGATGGGAGAATGTCACCTCGGGTACATATTAGCAGGAGAAAAGCAACGTACAAACGTACCTTGATGGTCAATTCCCTACCTGATGCAAGACATAGCTCACCACCTGCGTTCGTCGCAAGATAAATGGGTCACCAACCTCTGAACCCAGTCGGGAAAATCATGAACTTTGCCCGGCGTCCACGAAGTTGCTGCAGCAAAGGAAATAACATTGAGTACTTGTATGATTTTCACCATTCTGAAAGAGCGACAAGGCGCCTCACTTACGTGCGTGATTCCACCCTACAGGGAATAGCAAAAACTCCACAGGAATAATATCGATCGTCCGGACTCGAACAAACCAACTAGCCTAATCTCGATCTCCGCCTTCCTCATGTTGAGTCTCCAAATGCATCGGATCATTTCAGGCCTGAATACCTCCTTTTGTAGACATGGGGCCATATCGCAGGGCTTTGTGAGCCCAGAACCCCGACCCTGGCATCGTGGGGGTGCTGAATTATTTAAGTCTCTAAGCATTTCGGGATGCATTTTATGGAGAGGTTTATTGCTGAGGATAAGCCAAAACATTTTTCTTCTAGGCGTCATGCTTAGACAATATTCTTTATTGCTTGGCGAAACTATAAGTTGTAAATACATGTTGTTCTGTTGTTGTGAGTCTGGTCCACATGGGCGTGACTTTCCTGATTATCCGATGTGCTTGTATGATTCCATATTGGAAAATAGAGGGAGAGATTATGGGCTTGTCCGGTCCCTTCCCTGGGAGAATGCAGTTCTACTAATAATCGTGTTGGCAGAACCTTCTTTCTGATAGAAACCCGATCGAGGAAAGAATGCCCGGCGGTCCCGTGGTGTCCGCATATCTTCGAGCGGGATCCAGAGCTACTGAATGCCTTGGCTGGCTTGCTGCGTACATATTAGCAACAATAAAGGTAAAGGAAATGATAAAAGGTTGCTGCATTCCTGGGAGTATGGCCCGCGCCAGTCGTATTCCTCGTCTGGCCAAGCCTGGCCGAGGACGTAATTGTCCTTACCTTTTGATCATTTGAGGGCAACATCGGTCAAGGGTATAAGGCGAGGAATCTCCTCTTGTTGCTTGTATCCAGATGCTTTGACTCCGTGTCTGTCATGGAGTTTCACACCCTTGGAGGAATAGGGCCGGAATTGCATCCCGGGCAATGTATTCGACGTTGTCTACACAAAGAGTCTGCACCATGCGTCACTTGACATATTAGTCCAAGCTCGGGTGAGCCGCGTAGGCGAAGCGATTTGGTTGTTGCAGCAATCGCCATTGGGGACATATCACCGATCCATCCCGAGAGTAACGTGTGTACGGGTTGTCCTATCGACTTTGGCCTGATACCGTCGGTATAACTTCGGCTGATACACCTGTAATCACAAATGTATGTTTTATTTGAAATGAGTTTGAACGAAAGAAGGGATTACCAATACGTTAATGTGATGCCGAGGTGGATTCTCGGCATCCTTTTCCTCGAGCGAGAGGGTGTCCTCGGGGAGTATTCCCTGGGACCATCCCTTTCTGGTGACGGGTGCTAGCATTCTATGTTCTACAGATCTCAGCGGGGTTCCGTCATCCTTTAACTGTTGTGATGATATGTTGCATCTTGCCGGCTATACTTTGTTCAATTTTCCCTTGTCCGTGGAGCTAGATCCGGGTTCTCTTGCTTGGCGCTGCTTTGTGGTCACCTTCGTTGGATAGCGTAGTTGCTGCTCTCATGGGTCTGTAACTCCGAGCATTTCCTGATTCTCGTGGTGGGCTGCGGTTTCCTCTGAGGGGTTTTGGTCGAATAGATCCGAGCCACCTGGAGTTCCCGGCTTCACTTATGGTTACCACTATGCTTGGAACTGCAACGCTGAAGTTGAGCTCTATTGGGCGAGGTTTCCTTGACGGTTGCGTTTTTTTGAATCTAGTACCATTGGGGGTTCCTCGAAGGTGTCGTCTTCGGTCTACCACCTTGTTGTTGTGAGATGCGCTGTGCCCCAAATCGTTTCTTCTGTTCGTGCCATGTGGATGATGGCTCCGTTCGCTCAGTGTCGGCCTCTCTGTTGGGGATCTGCCCGGAAACGCCGATCCAATGGCGGTTTCTCGAGGGGTTGTCCGTGGCTCTGACTTGAGTCTGGTGTCGGTTGCTGGTATATGACCAAGCCTCGACTGGATATTCGACTAAGCTTCGCTCGAATTGCTCCAGAGCTGCCGGGTATGCTTTGTTTGGGTTTTGGGCGAAGGCCCGTGCCACACCACTATTCGGGGCCGGGTGTGGTCTCGTATGTCTTGTCAAATAGCGGGGCGCAACTTGCTGTGATATTTTATTTCTTCTTCTCTCGATCTTCGGTGCATTGAGCCCTTTTGGCATTATTTTGATTGCGTTGATGTGTGCTTCCACGGATTGCGCTAGTACGGTGAGCGGGTCCCCGAGATTAGATGTCGAACAATGGTGCCACGTCATAGTTTCTTCTGGGGGAATTTCTTTAAATCCCTTCATCAGGACGGACCCAAGTTCTCTATTTTGGGGGTCGTCATTCCCGAACGGGTGTGCGTGAGTGGTAATGTACCTGTGAGGACTTGGGGTCCTGTCATTCCCAGGTAATTTCGTTATTTCTGACTTCTGCAAAATGAGTCCCGGATCGTATTTTCGGGAGACAGTCGTTGTAGGAGTCTCCGCGAGCGTGAGTCAATTTTTTTCGATAATGTCCTTTAGTATCCTTACTATTATAGGATAGGTTGTTAGTTCATCATTGCCTGATACCTTGGATACTGGCTCGGAGCGAGTAGATACTTTAGGTGATACCGCGCCAAGAGTCTCCGAGCGACTCTCTAGCTGAGACATAGTCAAACGTCGTTGCTTCAACATTTCAAAAATAACACGAAGATCAACTTCCCGTTCTACCTGGGCTGGGATTTTTCGGGTTTCCTGTCCGTTAGCGTGTTGCGTGCCGCTATTGGAGAGCAAAACTTCATTACCCCACTGTGCAGTGTACGAATCTGTGCTCGCTCGAACCAATCTAGATGAATTATCGGGGTCATGTGGTGTCGCACCAGCCTTTAGGACGACCACATTGTTTTCCTTGCAATTTTTAGGGTTATTATCCTCTATTTCCCTTATCGAGCTAATCATTAACCTAAAATCTAAAGGTGTTGTGCAAGAAAAAATGTGAGAGATATTGTGTGTTTGAGTTAAAAAACTAGCAAGAAAATAATCACAATTATTTTTAGCCCCACGGTGGGCGCCAAACTGTTTACCGTGAAAATGGTAACAACAATAAAATTTATAAATGGGATTCTAAAAATACATGATCTATTCCCGAGCTAATTTGTAAGGGTGATTAGTGCTAAGCATGGAGTAAAATAGTAAAGATAGAGTCAGCCAAAAATGATAATCGAACCAGTAAGGGGACATATTAGAGCAAGCCAGTAGATACCTCGGGGCTAGACCTCGAGCCTACCTCGAGCCTATCGAGGGTAGTCGGGAAGGTGATAACCGGTAAGTGTATATATATATATATATATACAAGGCTTTATACCGTCAATCTTGAGCTAAATGATGAAGAACAAACGAAGAACAATAAAATGCTAGAGTGACCTCGGCTTCAAAGAACACATATAACTTAGAAGAAAGTGATAGAGAGAGATATTATTTCTTATTGGAGAAGTGTAGCAACATTAGCCCCTTACAAAGTGGGGTGAGCCCCCCTTATATAGTCGAGGGACTCGGCAAAGTACTCTATATTATTTACAAGAGTAGAAAGATGGGACGGCCTATCGCGCATCATCTCAGTAGGTTATAATAGACCGACCTTGTCAGGTGTAGCCATGTGCTTCGGAGACCTCTTCTATTACCCTGGCCTTGGGCCCTGCTTCCTTCGACTCAAACATCGATGAGCCATAGGCCGGGAACTCGATCGTGGCCTTTACCCTCGGGGTCTCGGGGAAGGATTCCGAAATTGTCTTGATAGCAAAAAGTCAACTTCTGATTTTTACTGCATACAGATAGCTGAACTGCATGCCCCCTGGGAAGGGACCCAACAAGTCCATGATCTCTCTCTATTTTCAAATATGGAATCATACAAGCACATCGGATAATAAAAAAAGTCACGCCTATATGGACTAGACTCAGAACAGCAGGACAACATGTATTTACAACTTATATTTTTTCCAAGCAATAAGGAAGATTTTCTAAGCATTCAGCGCCTCGAAGAAAAATATTTCGGCTTATCCTCAGCAAAAAACTCTTTATCAAATGCGTCCAGAAACACTCGGAGACTTAAACAATTTAGCACCCCCACGACCCACAGGTTGGGGTTCCAGGTTCACAAAGCCCTCGTAATATGGCCCCAAGTCGACAAAAGGCGGTATTCAGGCCTAAAATGATCTGATACATTCGGAGATTCAACATGAGCAATTCAACAACTTGCGCAACCCTAGGGTCGGAACTCCAGGCTCACCAAGCCTCCGAAAAACAGCTCTGAGCTCATGAGAAGTTGTCTTTAAGCGAACTCGATGACTCGGAGACTGTCGCCAATCACCACGCACTGGAAAATCTTAAATTCTAAGATCCTAATGGGCAGCCTCGGCAAAACCAGATCTATTCTCCATAAACTGTATGATCCCAGCAGTCATGGCAAACTGTAAGACCTCAACAGGCATGAAAAATCCCGTAGTTTAGGCTATACGTGGCATTTATAAGAATCCCTAAAGGGCATACCGTCGTTGTAGATGCCTAAAACTGCTTCTCGGGATCAAAAGTGGCCCCGGCCAAACGTACATGACTCAGGTTGAAACGGCTGCTATACCCCAAAAACGTGACGTAGGACGCCCGACTATTGCTAAAAAATCCTCTGAATCTACTTCGGAAAGAACAGGTTAAACACATGTTTCCCTCAATAGGCAAAAAATGGGTCCCGATAATGTCGGCTCTAAAATCGCAAAAGCGTTGCCCTACTCGACCTTTGGGATATGAACCTTCCGAGGTGCTCAAAACATCGCCAACTATGACTTGAAATCGAGGCTCTTTTAGAACCAACGATGGGTCAGGCAAAATAATCAATAAAACCTTAATGGGAGGAAAGAAAGCCTACAAAAAGCCTCCGGGCCTCACATTATATAGCGTAAGTGCCATTGTCGCCGGCTAAGTAGAGCCTCCGGGCCTCACACCGAATGGTCTCTACGACCATCAACTCGAAAATTGCCAATTTGATGATTAAAGTGAGCTCGAATCGTAACCCGATTCGGAGACCGGATCCAAAATAGTTAAACTAACCAAAGCCTACGGGACACATATCAAAAGATTTCTAAGATCAAACAGCATAAATGGCATTATCGCCGGCTAAGCATAGCCTCCGGGACCATATCGAAAGGTCTCTACGACCTAACATCGTAAGTGCCATTGTCACCGACTAAGCAAAGCCTCTGGGCCCCATATTGAAAGGTCTCTATGCCCAAATAGTGTAAGTGCCATTGTCATCATCTAGGCATGCCTCCAGGCCTCATACTAAAGGTTCTTGATGACCAAGTAGCAGGAAGGCCACAATCGCTAGCCAAAAACTCAGATGAGATTTAAGGGTCGATTATAGCTCGAATCGCATTGCGACTTGGAGACTGAACCCAAGAAATCGCCAAACGCCCAATGGCAGAGAATGAAAGTCATTATCATCAGCCCAGGTAGTCTCGAGGATAAAATAAGCTCGAGTCAGGATCCCGACTCAAAGACTGAACCCGAGGGAAATTCAATCACAAAATGTCTAAAGGCATAACCTGAAAACAACTCTATCAACAACCAGGGCAAATCTCCGGGCCGCACGCCCACAAAATAACTTTGGTCCAGGAGCACAAAGGGTCGTCACCCTCCGCCTATGCAGGCAGGAAAAAGCCAAAAGCCCAATCATAGTTTGATCCGTAGCACGACTCGGGGACCGATCCCATACGATCAAAAGCAACGACAGAAAAAAGGTACAAAAGAAATAATGCTTTAAAATTCTTCTTACAATACATACGACAAAAATATTCTCCACCTACACGCACGCCAAAAACCAAGCTACAAAATAGTAGGAGCTATATTTTGTGCCAAAGGGCTACAACCCATCAAGATCACTCTCTGTAACCCCCGTGAGGAGTGGCCGAGCGTCGCGCTTGTCCGCCCTTGCTTGAGCCAGTTCCTCCGAGAGGATAAATCCTCTCTCTCCAACTTTCTCGAACACTTCTCTCCGCTATCAACATCAAACATATTCCTCAATCCTCTTCTCACGATCAAGGGCTTGCCTCAACTCAGATTGAGCATCAACAGCCTCCTTTATGCAAATCGCCATCTCATGATCCGCCCTGGTTCGGCTCAGCGCGGCTTCCGCCTGGGCATCAATTATCTCGGCCCTGACCTTCAAGAGGTCAGACTCCAGTATCTCGATCATATTCGCTTTAACCTTCGCGTTACTTTAGGGACAAGTTTAGTTGGGCCTCAAAGGAAGGAATATTGGTTGAGGCACTCATCTCCTCCAAGTCTTGAGCCCGTAGTTGGCCCCTTAGTTCCTCGCAAACTTCCCTGACACGGTTCGCATCACCTTTAAGGTACTCCAAGGCCTCTTTCTTTTTCTGTAGCCAATACAGCTAGAAGAAGTTAGCCTTAAAAATTAAAAAGAAGAAAAGAACGCACTGTGGGAAATTACCTGCTCCATCAAATAGTTCTCATAGTTCGAGCTCTGATAGGCCTCATATCACCGATGCTACAACTCAACTTCTTTCTCCTTGCAAAGGAGCCTAAGGGATTCTACCTCATCTCGAACCCTCTGGAACTTGGCCTTTCTACGAAGCAACTCAGACTTAAGCCTATCACAGGCTTGCATAGGAAAAATTCAATAAGAGGAGAAAGAATTATGCGCGAAATCACTGCGATGTGAAGATGGCAGGTATCCTCCAAATCAGAACACACTCCAAGTGGTACCGCTCCTGCAACCCTAGAAGAACCAGCCCCAAACATAACACGCTCACTCGAGGGAGCCACTTGATGGGAAAAAGGTGCCCCGAGGACAGCCGACTTGGGTGATGCCCCATCTTTGGAAACACGAGCCCGGCCAGTGCTACAAGAAGCTCCGCATGATGGGTCCCGGACCCTCTTGCAGCTACCGTCTCTTGGCTCAAAAGCCGACGACTCCATCTCTTCTCCTAGAAAGCACTGCCTCGCCCCGAGGAACTGCCTGATATCTACAAAAGCAACGAATCCGACATAATGGGAAAATGCCACCTCGAGTACACATCGGCAAAATAAAAGCAACAAACGCACGTACTTTGATGGTCCACTCCCCACCTGATGTGAGACATAGCACGCCACCTACGTTCGTTGCAAGATGAATGGGTCATCAGCCTCTAAACCCAAGTGGGCAAATCATGAATTTGGCCCGGCGTCCACGAAGTTGCTGCAACAATGGGAATAATACTGATTACTTGGCCGATTTTCTCCATGAACAAAATCTTAAGGAACGGCAAAGTGCCTCACTTACATGCGTAATCCTACCCTTCGGGGAACGGTATAAACTCCACAAGAATGATATCGGTCGTCCTAACTGGGACAAACCAACTAGCCCACTCTCGATCTCCACCTTCATCATCGTCAACAATGAAGGGCGTGGGCGAGCGATCTCTCAAGGTTAGCAGTCCTCGATGGTGGAAAGGCCGGTACAGCCTGATGGGATGGTCGAGTGTGAATTTAAGTCCGGCCTTTTCCGCAAAGAATCTCATCATCAGCATCGTTCGCCAAAACGATGGATGAATCTTCACCAGGGTAACTTGATACTTAAAGAAGAAGTCGAGCACGACCTTATCAAGAGGGCCAAATTCAAAAGGGTATAGGCACACACTCAAGAACCCATCAGCAGAGTCTGTGATGCCTTCACGAGGGGAAAGCACCCACAGTGTCACCCCCTCGCTCCACCCATAGTATTGCCTCACCATCTCCAGGTATTCCTCTCTCATCAAGGACACCGTGTCCAGAGCGAAGCCCTTTGACTCGCCTTGACTGAAACAGAACTAACAAAATAAAGCAAATAAGCACAAACGCATTTCGCACCTTAAAATATAGGGAGCCTTATGTCCAAACGGAAGAACTACTGCCTAAAAATAGTGAAGTCTCACAAAAAGGCCGAAGCCACCCCTCTTATATACAAATTGCAATGGCGAAGTGACCTACTAGATGTAAGCTCCCGGAAGCCAATGGCCTCTATACGGATCGACGGGTCAATACCCGACCTAAGAAACGTCCTCTAACAGATGACCAAGCTCAAGGATCCACGCGAATTATCTCCATACTCCAGGTAGTATTTCACATTTTGAACTTCCGTCCGCCAAGAAGTAGGGTCACAATAGCACCGATGCCAGATGCGAGGCATGCACCCGAGATTGTGATTCCCCTTCCGGAGGAGCAAACCCGGGAAGCTCCAATCTCCACAGCTCGACGAGGCCCCGAGGAATCGCCTCGCACATAGGCAAATTCCTCAAATAGGAGCCAACCTTACACTCTTTGAAAGAGCTATCCACATCAAAATCAACGGGACCCACCGAGTCATCCAAGGATGACTTTCATCCGGGGAACTAAGTCTCCGAAATTTGATGCAAGATCTCCAAACAAACCAGCAGGCAACTTGAGCCTATCCGGTCGGTTCCTCATCAAGCCATAGTACAACAAAGAAGAGAGCAGGAAAGAGCCTTGCCAATCAGTTGGGGAAAAAAACAAGCCATCACGGCAAGCAACAATGGCCCATAAGAAATAGAAGGCATTTAAAAATCCCGAAGGGCAGGAAATCAAACAAGCGTCAAAGGAGAAGCAGAAATCTATCTCATGCGGCCCAAAAGGACCATCTACGTCAAGATCAATAAGGTCTTCGGGGTACCCGAAGACAACCTACATCCGGAGCATTGCCCTCGGAGGCCCCATAGCTCAACGCGCGATCTGCGAATAAGTCGGGAGACTCTTACAAGCACCAACCCATCAGATCAACCCAAAGTTGTCTCGAAGGACGACAGTGGGACCGAAAAAGCCTATGTCAATCGGTGGGAAATCAAAGCAAACACTCACGTCCAAAATTAATATCAGCAATCAGCAACACAAAGGAACATATTTGAAGAGCCTCGAAGGGCATGAAAGCATAAGGAAATAGAGAAAACTCGAAAGAAGAGATCTATAAGACACGCCATCTGCCACGGAAGTTTACGCCGTGCTCTGAATTGCCACTATAGAGTCACCAGAAGGAGTTCGAGGAGTCGAGTGTTGGAATCATTTCCCATCAATTCATCATGAGAAATGCGGAGACTATCTGTGTATAGTAAAAATCAGAAGACTTGATTTTTTGCTATAAAGACAATTTTTGAAGCCTTCCCCGAGACCCCGAGGGTGAAGGCCATGATCGAGTTCCGACCTATGGCTCATCGAGGATCGAGTTGAAGGAAGCACCGAAGCACATGGCTACACTTGACGGGGCCATTCTATCTGTAATCTACTGAGATGACGCGCGATAGGTTGTCCCATCTTTCTACTCTTGTAGATAATAGACGTACTTTACCGAGCCCCCTCGCCTATATAAGGGAGACTCGGCCCACTTTATAAGGGGCTGATGTTGCTACATTTCTCCAATAATCAATAATATCTCTCTATATCTCTTTCTTCTAAGTTATCTATATTCTTCGACCCCGAGGTCGCTCTAGAATTTTTTTCTTCTTCATTTGTTCTTCATCATTTAGCTAAAAAATTTATGGTATAAAGCCTTGTATATATATATATACTTACTTGTTATCCCCTTCCCGACTACTCATAATAGGCCCGAGGTAGGCTCGAGGCCTGGCCCCGAGGTATTTATTAGCTTGCTCTAAGCCCAGCAACATCCCTTTACTGGTTTGATTATCATTTTTAGCTGACTCGATCTTTACTATGTTACTCCATGCTTAGCATTGATCACACTTACAAACTAGCTTGGGAGTATATCACGTATTTTTAGAATCCTATTTATAAATATAATTTTTTTTTACCATTTTAACTCTAAATTTAATTGTTGCTCCAGCTCAACCGCTTTGCCCTTCAACTGGAACAGCAGCACTTCAAAGACCGGCAAAGATAGAAAAAGAGATGTGAAGGAAATACAAGCCAACAAGGCGGAATACATGTTTCTCCAAGAGGACCTCCCGGACACGGCTTCGATCCACCCCATGCCTTAAAGAAGCGAGCTCGTTTTCCTTTACCGTGAGTAGAAGCTGGAGGGATCTTCCCCTTTCTCGAGCCTTCTGCAGATGGGTCTCACGACGAAGCAGCTCGGTTTTAAGTCTATCAAAGGACTGAAAAGAAGCTAAGCGCATGAATAAAAAGGAAGGAAATATCGGGCCGGAACATCTTTATCACAAGCGAAAACTCACTGCAAGGCCAGAACGATGTGCCTCACCACGGGCCGAAGCTATGTCCAACAAAGCTTCGGTACCGGAAGCTGGCCGACCGATCAAATCACTTCCTCTCAACTGTTGTAGAGAAGATGCCTTACCACAAGCCTCCACAGGCCACAGAATATCTTTCCTTTTGCCAATACTCCTCAATCCTTGAGCCAAATAGATCGGTAAAGGGGAGGCCGCCCTCAAAAAAGAAAAGAGAAGGGAGGGAAGGGAATTCCAGACACATACCACGATAATTTACCTCCCACCTCCCTTTTGAATGATCTCGGCACCGGCTCCTATCATGAGTCTAGCGTGCTGCTAATTTACGAGACCATTCAGCTAAGTCCGAAACCTCATCAAGCAACTAACGAGTAGCTACAAGTGAAAGACAGGAAGAAATCGTTGTGAGCCCGACCTCTTGTGAAGAAAAAAGATAACTCAAACAAAGTGCTTAAGTGTGGAACTCCATTTCTCAGGGAACGGTAAGAATTCCTCGGGGATAACGTCAGTCATCCAAACTCGAACAAATTGGCTCATCCATCCGTATACTCAATCCTCTTGGTCGTTGATCATGGGAGCTCGAGTAGACCGGCGCTGAAAAGCAAGCAGGCCTCGAAAGCATAATTGTCGGTACAGTCTTATAAGATGACTAAGAGTAAAATCTATCCCAGCCTTGTCGGCGAAGTATCTCATCGACCATACTAAGCTCTAGAATAAAGGGTGAATCTGCGCCAGCGTTACTTGATACCTTCTACAAAAATTGAGCACAACCTGCTCCGGGGGACCTGGCATGAGAATGATGGTATACACGCTCAAGAAGCCTTCGACGTACGTCGTGATGTTCTCCTCGGGGGAAGGGGCTTGCAGGACCACACCTTTCTCCCATCTACATTTTCTCCTAATCACCTCGAGGTCCTCTTCTACCACCGAAGAAGTAATCCCTGACACATGCCCCCGGTGGCCCAAAATATTAGGAGGTTTTTCTGGCATAGAAATGCCCCTCGAGGATGTGTGCATCGGGCACCGCTCCCCCGATGTCGGAGAAGGGCCGCTACTGCTAGCCAAAGGCCGAATACAGGAATAAGTAACCTTCGCCCCAGTGTCAGATGTCGAAACAACGGCCATGGCCGTAATAGCATAATAGGATGAAGAAGAGTATCCAAGCAGAAATCGCCTAAAAGAAGAGAAATAGGGAAGCACGCGGAAAGCACCCGGCCCTACAGAGGAGATGAGTTTATCAAATAAGAAATGGCAGTAATCGTTGCATGAGGGAGGAGTAGATAAATATATAAGGGCCAGGAAACAATCGACCAAATTTCCCAAACAAGCCAATTAATTCTGGTCACGATAACATCACACTCCCCTTGGGGAATGCAATGGTGAAATTACTCCAGACTTCTACGTGATGCGTAAAAGAAGGATGGGGGCCTCGGGGATCCTCGACGTTGGTCCCCCGAGCTAACAACTCAACCTCAGCTACAAAATACAAAAGGGCTCTGAAGGCCCGATACCCAGTGCTCTGAAATAAGAAGAACTACTGAAATAAAGACTCCTCTTTATTAACAAAATAGTTGTAGATATTTGCAGTATTTGGGAGGGAGAACATATGAAACAAAAAGAGAAGGGGGGGGGGGCTCATAGACTATTCCTCACCAATATATTCTTCACCCTTATCAGGAATAATTAGACGCTCCAGTTCCTCCTCTGTCTCACGAGCCTTGTTCAGGTCAGCAGATAGCTCGAAGCCCTGGGCCTTGAGTTCTTCCAGTAGCTCCCTCTTTCCTTTCACCTTGGCATGATCAATAGCACCGACCAGTTTCTACTCGGCCGCAAGGGATATGTCACGGTCCATCATATGCGCCGTGGCCGCGTCCTCCTTGTAAGCATCGGCTTCTCATTCCACGTCAAGCTTAGCCTCGATCAAAGCAGCAATCTCCTTGCGGGCGCCCGAAAGAAGGCTCCGTGATGTCGCCAACTCCCCAGTTGCATTTTTATTTTGCTCCCTCAGCTCAGAAACCTCCATTTCCAACTCATATATAGACGCAAATCGGAGGAGAAGATATGAAGGAAAAAAAAAAAGAATACTTGTGCAGTAAGAGCAGTCTTCTCCTAAAGTGCCGCCTCCAAAGTGGCTTGAAGCTTCTTCACCTTCTCATCTCCCTGGATGCCGCGAGACTCAGAATCTTGCAGTCTCGAAGCAATGGCATCACGCTCTTTCTCATGATGCGATTTCCTTGCAGAGCCGTGATATGACATTATCGAATATTTCTTTGCACTACGCACAATAAGGAAGTTTGAGAAAAGCGATAGATAATGCCAAAGGCGAAAGGAAACGCCGAAAAGAAAAATTGTCACCTGCCGCAGGGATTTCTGTGCTACATCGACGGTGTCAGATGCGTCAAGGTCAACCGCGTCAGGTACATCATCGAGGATTTTGCAAAACTACCTTCCCCTCTGAAGGGAATATTGGCCGTGGCACCAACCATCCTCCCGACATCTGTCGATTCTCCCGACGAGACTGAACAGTTTCGGATGAAGTCATTCGCGTTATCAACCCCGTAGAATAGCGGCCCATGCCTCGGGAATGCTCCAAACTCTGTCCTATCCGAACCCGTAGCCCTGCTGGTAGAAGCTACATCGAACCTGGCCAAGCAGCTTGAGACCATATCGGCGTCCTCACCAACAACCTCTAGCTCCTTAGCCTTGCTGGCCCTAGCCGCCCCGGACTTAGCAGCCTTCGCCCGAGGCACCTGGGAACCCCTCTCGCTGGTCCTCGACCTCCTCCTCATGGGACTGCCATCATCACCTTCTTCCCCACCTGCACCAGGATCCGGGTCAAAGCTTGGAACACCAGCCTCGTCAGGTTGGGCAACGACCACTCTTTTTTGCCTTTTGTTGCCCGTACCGACCCCCAAGGCCCCCTTTTCACCACCGGGGGGTGGCCTCATCAACATCTTCTCCCCAAGGCCTGGATCAACACGATGAGTAGAGCACAAAGGGAATACAAAATACAATATACATACATAAAAGAATAAAAGAAACCCTACCATGGTTCTTTACTACCCAGCCCTTATCGGCCACAATGACCCAGAATCAAAGATGATACGGGAACCTTCTGTCCAAGCACTCGATCCAACTCACCAATTCTGGAACATCCTCAAGATGCCAAGGAGAAGCTTGAGAAAGTTGCCGAGAGGTTATTACAACGCTCAAAAGAAAAAGTTAAGGAACGGTTAAAGAGAAGATATACTTACGCTGAAAGTTCCACCGTTCAGTAAAAGTCATCCATTGGACCGGGATAACATCGGAGGTGCACACCCAAACAAACCTGCTCATCCACCCCCGGTCCTTCCCCTTATCGACGCCTGAAAAGAAAGGTTTCTTGGACCGTTAGGGCTTGATAAATCTTCGGTACAGCCGAGGACGGTATAGTCTAATCAAATGATTGAGAGTGAGAACTTCAACTACAATCTCCTCAGTAAAGTGCCTGAGCATCAGCACAATCCTCCAAAAGGATGGCAAAATTTGGCCAAGGGTCACTCGATACCGAATGCAGAAGTCAAGGATCACCGGGTCAATGTCTAAGGGAGGAGATTTTGCGGATTCGTCGGGACCCAGGATGAACGGGTAGGCATATAAGCAAAGAAAGCCTTCCTTGAAATTGGTAATATCTTCACGGGAGGCAGGAATTCCCACTGCCACTGTTTCATTCCATCGGCAGTCACACTTCACTTTTTCGACATTAGTCACGACACTAATGTATCGAGATACATGCTCGCATCGGCCCGACTTGGACATGGTAGCCTCAATATTAAAATCCTTCGACGTATCAAGCACGGAAGGGGTCCACTACTCTATACGAGGGGACGGCCTATTACCCCCCTAGCCGACTGGGACGATGATGCAGTATCATTCCGATAGGGTACCGTCCTGGAAGTCCTAGCCATAAATAATGAGGGAACTCTTTCGAAAAGAGAAAGAGAGAAGGATGAAAATATATCAAATAAATTGGGATTCCGATTCACAAGCCTAGAAGAATGGCAATGATGGGCAACATTTGGTGATTGGATCATTTTATAGGATCCCGTTGGAAAAGCGGAAGAGGCGAGCCTGCAACAGTTCGTGAACTCCTTGATCATTGCATATAACGATGGCCCCACATGATTTCCAGGGCTATGGCATTTAATGCTCTTACATCAATGACATTATGGTAATAATGATCTCGAGGCTACGAGGCTACGATTCGGTATCGTTTCCTATCTGTTCGATACAGGAAACACGGAGACTATCTGTACGCGGCAATACGGCTCATCGAGGTTTGAATCGAAGGAAGCAGGGCCCGAGGTCAGGGTAAGAGAAAAGGTCTTCGAAGCACACGGCTACACCTGACAGGGCCAGTCTATATGTAGCATACTGAGATGATGTGTATTAGGTCGTCCCATCTTTCTAATCTTGTAAATAATGTATATGTACTTTACTGAGTCCCATCTCCTATATAAAGGGGGCTCACCCGACCCTGTAAAGGGCTGATTTAGGTACACTTCTCCAATAAGTAACAATATTTCTCTCTATCTCTTTCTTCTAAGTTATCTGTGTTCTTCGACCCCGAGGTCGCTCAAGTATTTTATTGTTCTTCGTTTGTTCTTCATCATTTAGCTCAAGATTGACATTTTATATATATATATATATATACACACTTAACTGTTATCCCCTTCTCGACTACCCTCGATAGGCTCAAGGCCTGGCCCTGGGGTATTTACTGGCTTGCTCTAAGCCCGGGAACGTCCCCTTACTGGTTTGATTATCATTTTTGGCTGAATCGATCTTTACTTTTTTACTCCATACTTAGAACTAATTACCATTACAAATTAGATCGGGAATAGATCACATATTTTTAGAATTCCATTTATAAATTTAATTGTTGTTATCATTTTCACGGTAAATAGACTCCATTATTCCTATAGTACTGTGTAGTTACCTGATCTTATTTGTAACCATAAAATCTCTATGTCACACCTCCTTTTACGTGTTTTAATACACCCCGCGAAGGGCTTAAAGGAGTTTTTTCAATTAAAGGACAGTCAGAACGGGATTTATTTTATTTATTCAGATTCGCCACTTGGAAAGTTAACGGTGTCCCAAGTCACCGGTTGAATCCCGAACCGAGGAAAATATGACTCTGTTAACAGTCCGCGAACCAGAAATTCGGATGAGGAATTCTATTAACCCGGGAGAAGGTGTTAAGCATTCCCGGATTTCGTGGTTCTTGCACGGTCGCTCAACTGTCGCATTTGATTTTATCTAATTTTCATACATGTTCTATTTTATATGTCTTTTATTAATAACCCGCTTTTATTCTATTATTTATTTATTTTTACAAGAATTACAATATCGTGAAAATGCATCTCGAACCACGCCGTACCAGTACGCCCGTGGCCTTTAACACATTTCGACTTTGTTGAGATTTAGATTTGGGTCACATAAATGTGCACCCGTTTTTGGGAAAGTAATATTATTAACATACGCGCCTAAAGCGACTACGTTTTTATTAACTTTGAGGAAGACCGTGAAATTCGTTGAACGGTCCTCCTAATTTCTAATATTTTTATAAGTCATTATTGAGGGCCCCGCAATTATATTTTTTGCTTTGGCGAGGCTCGTCTCATCATTTTATTTAAAAGGTCAATCTAACAGTAACTATTATTCTCTATTAAATTTTATCTCTAAAGGTTAAGTAACCTATACATATGAATTTAAATTCCTTAATTATTCACTTATAGTATTACTAGGCTTAGGAACTTGATTGATTTTTATTTCTCTTGGTAAATTTGGGCCTTAAACTGCTAGCCCAAAGTAATTTATCAATTTTGTTGCCTTTACTGGGCTCTTGGACTGGCCCAAGCTGTGAACCATACAACTAATTTTTCAAAGAAAAGGTCAAGGGTCGAATCTTTGGAACTATTGAATCTATAATTTGCTTAATTTTAACACTATTTTTTTTTTTACTTCTGAGCACGTTCAGCAGAAAATAATGAAGCACAACTTGAACTATTAAAATCTAAAATGAACATATTAATACTAAACTTAACGTTTTTAAACAGATTTTAACTATTATTATCAATTGAAAATTCTAACATACTCAAAATGCAGAACTGAACTACTGAAATGTTAATACATGCTAAACAGGTTAAGTACATGAAATATTCGGTTATACTTGTTAATTTCTAATAATCTAAACTATTCCTATAACATGAGATTAAACAACAGAAATTTTTCAGATTTTCACCGCATGCTAATTATTCGAAACTATCCCAAGATCTAACAGTTACCTTACTAATACCATAGATTCTAACATCTATAAAGCATTATTACAAATACAGCACAATTATAATCCAAATATAGCAATAAACAATCTGAAAAATTATATTCTAATTACAAATTTGACTATTCCTAATGAATACAAATTATTCTAACTAGATTCTATATAGGTCAGATCAGTACACGTATATATTGCTAAAGCAGCTTGAAATAGCATATGAAAATTCTATTCCATCGCTCAAACTCGAAACTACATCAGTGATTACAAATGTGTACCTGAGTATAAGAATTTGAGAAGAAGATGAATTACATATCTAAATCAACAGTCAGCAACAGAAATCAACACAGCAAATTTTAATCACAGCTTCAACACCACCAGAATTTAGTCACAGCAAAAAAAATATAAACCAGAAGAACTTAAAGTCGATCAATCCAATGCAAGCTCACAGCATTTACAATCAACAGCACCAAAGAGAATCAATTAAATTGAACTGAGATCAATGAAACAGTGGATGTGTGGATATTTCTACTAAGTCTAATATTTATTAGTTTTTGGAGTATTGAGTTTCGAAAATTTGAATCTAAAACAGCAGAAGTTACTCGAGAAAAATTTCAAATTGCCAAACTTGTAAAATGAGACATATAGATGCCTATTTATAGATTTGAAAATGGAGGAAAATTTATATTTTCAGAATTTATGATTTAGTCCCTTTTTATTTCAGTTTTACACTTATTCTTTATTTTATATTTTAATTAACTACCTTTATTTATGAAAAATCACACTAGTTACCCCATCTAGAACCTTCTATCTTAGTGTAATACCCTATATACCCCTACCTCTCTTAGAAATTTACCCCATTACCATTTTTCTCTACCCAGAATGCCCCTACTTCTTTTGGTTTATTACTAATGGCCTTTTTTAAGATTCCCAAAACACCCCTGAACCTTAATTGAATTTACCAGCTATCCTTCTGCCCTTTTACCCTTTAAATCCTGAATTATCAGACTAATATGACCCTAGTTTTTAAAGTTAATCAGAATTTAACTATTGAATTAACTAATGACTAGGATCCTAACAGCTATAATCAAATCGACTATTTTATCCAACAATAATCAAACTAATCAAATATCATAATTCAAAAATTAACTCTAATAATTAACAAAACTTATGAAACAAACAAATAAAATCATACTCAAAATTTTGATATCAAATCAGAATCTATTTATTAAATCTAATATCTAATTATTATTTTTATTTTTATTTTTAGAATTTAAAAGATACTATTTTCTTTTTAACAGAAATCAGTAAACCTTATCAAAAACAGGAATAAATGGAAAACAATTGAAAACACATATACAATCACATGCACGAAAAGAAAAACCAAAGAAACAGAAGAGAAAGAAAAAATTTAGCTTTAATTTTCTTATCGGACAGTCTCCTCTTTTTGTGTTGTTGTTTTTTTTAGTCGTCAAATATTTCCAAGAATCCAGGGGTCTTGCCATTAATTTTTCTTGAATTTTTGGTCACCGACGAATTTCAGATTTACTTTTGAACCAACCCCGTCAGATTTGGGGCTCAAGACCTTCAAAATAGGGTAGAGGATGGTCAGGAGGGGTTATGGTTCGATTTTGGGCTATTTTGAGTAAAGTAGTGTTCGCCGGAGTTAGGGTTCCGGCGACACTTTTTTGGATATTCGGGATGATCTAGTGTTGTTTGAGAGAAACGGAGTTTAGGGGTGGGTTCAGGGGCTCTAGGCGGTCCTAGGGTGTATTTTTGGAGGCGGTTGGCGAAGGTGTCGTCTCCCGCCGGTAGGGTTCCGGCGGGATCGGTGGGGATTTAGGGGCGGCTAATCAGAGAGGAAGATGAAGAGAATGAAATATTTTTGGGGTTTAATTGGTATTTTTTTTGGTATATCAAAACATATCAATCGCCTCCCAGCCGTTGGATTAGTGAGAGTGAACGGTTGAGATGGAATGGGTATTCTAAACGACGTCGTTTGGTTTAATGAAATCCAGATCATGTCCGTTAGATTAAAATGATCAATGGCTGTGATTGAGAATATTAAACGTCGTCGTTTACTTATTAAAGAGATCAAATCCAACCGTTAGATCAATCATTTTCAACGGCTAGGATTGTATTTACTTAGNACGGGTGCTTTATTGTTTGGGCTGGGGCGACTTGAATTTTATATTAGCCCAACTCAATTTTTCTTTTGTTTCTTTATTTATTTCTTTGTATTTCACTCTTGTATTTTCTTTTTGTGTTTTGTATTTTTATTTTCTTTTTTCAATTTTATATATTTTTCTGATTTTATTAAATTGTTAAATTAACTAAAACTAATTAAATTCTAAAAATTTATTTAACAACTATTTCATAGTAATTTCCGATTTAAAACACTAAAATGCTATTTTTAATTTTTTTCCTTAAATTGTTTCGAAATGAATTAATACTAAAAATTGTAAAATTAAAAATCCTAATGCATATGCATATTTTGTATTTTTAATATGAATTATTATGCAACTAATTAACACAAAATGCAACTAATTTCAACAAAATTGTAAAAATAATAAAAAATTATTTTGTTTGGATTTTAGGAATAATTTTCTTAGGGCAAAAATCACGTGCTCACACACTCTACGTACTAGTATTATTGAGCTATGATCCATGTATAAACTGATTATGAGATTTATCTAAGTTTTACTATCATTTCCTTGTTATTATCTGGATTTGGATTATACCTTTCTGAGCTAGTCACTGCTTTCAGCCCAAGGTTAGTCTTGTTACTTATTGAGTATATTGGGTCGGTTGTACTCATATTACAGTATGCACTTTGTGTGCAGATCCAGGTACATCTGGACCTGGTGGTTGCTATACTTGGAGCATTACTTCTTGGATACTTTTGAGGTAACTGCTTTGGCATCCGCAGACCTCGACTCTCCTTCTTTTCAATTTATTTAGCATTGTATGTATTAGAAGTTTTGAATGTGTTGACATTTAGTAAATCATGTACTCGGTGACACCCGAATTTTTCGATTTGTATTTGAGTCGCAGTTATTCTTATTTGTTATTATGAGATTTTTTTAGTGTCAAACTTATTATATCATGTTTTCAATTTAAAATGTGCCGTTATTATGGTTGTCGACTTGTCTAGTACTATGATAGGCACCATTACGGCATGTTAAATGTTGAGTAGTTACATATTCTTTATTAAAATCAAAGTTCTGGTAGCTGCAATTGACAGTTTTCCTACCAGCTAAATTTTTATGAGAAGAAAGGTTAGCTGGGAATAAAACAAAGACTTACTACTTTGATCAGACATGTCACGACCCAAAATCCACCAATCGTGATGGCACCTAACCCAACCCTCTATGTAAGCCAATTAACTATCCAATTCAATTTAACATAATAAAAAAATTAAACAACAAAATTATCTAAATCTTATACATTTCCCAAGGACTGGTAGTACAAATCACAAGCTTCTAAATAGAGTTTACAAAGTTGTTATGAAAAAAATACATCTTTTGGTTGAAAAGTACATAAATAGAATTTTATAATCTAGTCTTATGTGAACAAGAGGCAGCACACAGCAGGAACGCAGGTACACCATCAAATCCATCAACCATTGATCGTAGCAACATCAGCTTCCAGTATCTGCATGCAATGTGCAGGAAGTGCAGTATGAGTACGAAAGACCCCATGCACTGAAAAGGTAACAAACAGTTTGAAAGCAATGACAAGCTGGTACATAGGTCGGGTCCAACACAAATAACCAATAGTAGTTCATATAGTGTACAACCAATAAATAAAGAAATAGGTTAGAAATAAAGTGATCATCCTTTTTCATAGTTTTTCGAAAACAGTCCCTCTTTTCAACTATACCAATAAAAGCGCAAATCCTTTACGGAAACCGTTAAAAATATGAGTAAGTTTTGAGAACTGTAATTTTTTCCTGAAAATCCTTTCCACAATAGGTAAACATGTTTCATTTCCTTTGTTATATTGCAAGTATGAAATACCTCTCTATAATCACATATCCATGTATGTAAAATGTCATGAATGATGTAAGACCCTACAACATGGGGAAAAATGCATCCCTATGCATGTGTTACATATATGCATGCCAATGCCATGTACCTCATAGATGAATCATGTGCTCACACTCTCAAATTTCTCATCCTCATTGTATCATACCTTCCATTCATCATAATCAACCACTTGGTACTATATATGGCCAATACGGCACAGGGAACATCCATTTCGAAATATATACATCACTGATTACAAGTCAACCAGTACCGAGGAATAGGCCAATCCAACCTCATAGAGAAGATCCATCTTCATACCAAGGAAGCTCCATCCATGAATATAATCAACCGCGCTCACTGGGGGTGTGCAGACTCCGGAGGGGCTCTTACAGTCCAAGCGCTATAATCCACACGAACAACTCACGTGATGCACAGACAACTCATGTGCTATAACATCAATATAAAAATACGCACGTACAACTCACGTGCCCTAGTCTCAACATCTCACAATCAGGCCATCGGCATCACTTATTCATCACTCTCCAGTCCCACCCACGGGCTCATAATGTCATGAAAACTGAACTGGGACAATGATAGGATGTATCAATAAGCAACACCTGAGATAAAGATATGATATGAGTGCATGAATTCGACTAACTACGATATATTAATGAAATAAATGAGATGACAGAAAGAAACGACCACTATGGGTCACAACAATTTCTGCATAAAGTATAAACATGATATTTAGTATGATGTATAACTCAATTATCTTATCACATGGTGGAAAACACAAATATCAACAAAGTGGGCCACTAACAGTGCCTTGGAAATAACAGAGTCACAACTTACAGGGAGCACGCCCACACGCCCGTCACCTAGCACGTGCATCACCTCAACACCAATCACATAACACATAATTCGAGGTTTCATACCCTCAGCACTAAGTTTAGAAAAGTTAGTTATCTTAAACAAGCCAATTCCGACACCGAGCAAGCCTTCAGTGCTCCATGATTACCATCATGCGCGTAGCGACCTCTGAACGGCTTAACACTAGCCAAAAGAACCTCTTATACGTCAGATAAAACCCAAGGAAGTATTTACAAACTATACAGATAGAATACGAAGTCAAATCCCAAATCCATCCAAAAATCACTCCCAGTCCCACGCCTAAAAAATTAACAAAACTCACAAAATCCGACAACCCATTCAATTACAAGTCCAACCATACTAGTTTCACTCAAATCTAACTTTAAATCGATGTTCAAAACTCAAAAATTCATATAATGATACTTTAGGGGAAAAAAGCCCAATTTCCTCTTTCAATTCATCAACCAAAGGCTACGCAACATGAAATAAAATGATCCGAAATCAATCTGAAACATAACATCACACAAACCTACTCGAGGTGTCAAAGCACACATAACAACATCGAAACGACGTATCACATCTTAATTCAAAATCATTGAACTTTGAAACTTTAACTTCCACAATCGATGTCGATATCTATCAAATCACATTCGATTGAACTCAAATTTTGCACACATGTCATATTTGACATTATAGACCACTCCAACTTCCGGAATTGGCCCCGATATCAAAAAGTCCACTCTTGGTCAAACTTTTAAAAATTCCAACCTTCTCCATTTCAAGACAAATTCTACTTCGGACCTCTAAATCACAATCCTGACGCGCTTCTAAGTACAAAATCACCAAACGGAGCTATCAGAACCATCAAACTTGGTCAAATCTTTCAAATTTAAAGCTTCAAGCTGAGAATCATCCTTCCAAATCGATTCCGAATAACTTGAAAATCAAAATGGAAGATTCACATAAGTCATAATACATCATACGGAGCTACTCATGCCCTCAAACAACCGAGCAAAGTGCAATTGCTCAAAACGACTGGTCGGGTCGTTACATTCTCCCCCACTTAAACATACGTTCGTCCTCGAACGTACTCAGAGTTGTTCTAAAATCCAGCAAATCACTATATAGCCATACCATACACATACCCAGGGGTTATCCCACATCACCCTATCCCATATAAGTCCGATAACACAACATGACTGAAATTTCTTAATCCAGCCTAGCCCATAAGCCTTAGATCTAATTTCTACACCCGAAATTTTCTATAAGACCAGAATCTCGCATCTTCACATTGTATAAGTATGAACATGTTGTGACAAGGGGTAGTCATAACCCAAGATACAATCATATGATATACCACATAATTCAAACACTCATAGCGATAATTTCCAATCACAGTAGATGCTCAAAACAACAAAATACCGGTAATAAACCTCTTATCAAAAAAA
The DNA here is from genome assembly GCA_026770625.1 of Nicotiana glauca. Taxonomy (NCBI): domain Eukaryota; kingdom Viridiplantae; phylum Streptophyta; class Magnoliopsida; order Solanales; family Solanaceae; genus Nicotiana; species Nicotiana glauca. Next base: position 259,800 of record MU698798.1, on the reverse strand, counting down.
CCCTCGCTCTAACACCTTCATATACCGTGAATGATGAAGGAAACACGCCGAAACTCATAACCATTCGCCACATCAACAAGTTGTGGAATTCCCTTTCCTGCGATAGGAACATTAACAAATTTCTAAGCCGACTTTCGATATTATTCTTCCAACCATGCTGTGATCAATTCCGATAGTATTCATTCTAGGTCTAATGACACCTTCTCATCCAACACGACCACTCTAGAGACATGACATATTAATATAATCTGAAGCCACAACCCGTGCAATCTGTGCACCAATAAGTAACATTCCAAATGTACTCAAACATGGAAAATGACATTCAATAAGAGAACTATTCCGCAAGCTCAATGGGTATCACCACAACACAATTCTAAGAACCCATCACATATCGGAGAACAAAAATACACAAATCTCACGCAATGGATCATACCTCAACACAACTTTTCTACAATGTGTGACCCCATCCAAATGACAGCCCATATTATACAGCGCGATCCACCTTGCTCAAAATCAATAACCCTGCAAAATTCAATGTCAAGCACCCAAAGTGCATCACCAAAATCGCAGAGAGCAAATAACACAATGCCCCATTCCGGAAAGAACATAGTCAACGCGTAATCATTCACGCAATACCTAAATACTCATCTGGCTCCAATTTTTGCTATTAAGCCATAGTAGAACCGCACCACGAGGAATACTTCTATAATTCCTCTGTGCCGAAAAGCAAAATTCGAACACAAACAGCTGATCAAACAAGAGAATGTTGCAATACAAATGACGGATCCATAAATCAAACACATTTCCCCTTCTAGAGTGTATACTCTCCTCACGCCATACCAAATAGTAATGCCATTTACCTATCCATCTGAAACCGTACATGCTAAGAATTTATGACATTTCTTTAAAAACTTAACCGTGACCTCGCACAAGCAAAATCTCGATCCTACACAACACAACGCATATACCATGCCATCTTATAATGATACGAGAAATTCATAATCTACTCTGAGTCACAAGCAATTGCATACTTAATTAGCTAAGAACTTTCCATTTGATCTTGTCCAAGAGGAAATCACTATACATCACATGCTCCTCGCACCGGTAGGAAATATACATCTCTAATTGTGGTAGAAACCATCAAGAGCTCTCCGAATCCCATTTGCACAAAACCAAACCGTCGGGACTGACTCCTTCTAACTCAACCAAGCTACACAAGCAATCAAAACCCAAGAGCATGGCCACGAAATACTTGTATAAACCACCACATCATAAGCACCCAAAGAACCGATAATATCCAATATCATGTCGATAATAAGCACCAAGCTGTCCTAATTCTCTGAGTTCCTTCCAAATTACCTTCAAATTGTCAATTTTCCTTCATAGTACACTACTATCCTTAAACATTCCCCACGAACTTTATCATAAAACCACACCGCCCTAAGGCTCGTAAACTGTTGTATTCCTTCTTAAGCACCACTAAAAGTACCACAACTGAGATACTCACTCTGAAGAGACATTCTGCATATCTAGCCATTACCTTCACCTTCCTGACACATATATGCAGAATCCATATAATATAGAAATGCCACAAGTCCTGACATTCTCCAATATAAATCTCAGTTTCTGGAAAAATACATATCCCGAAGATTCCCAATTGCCACGTATTAATCTTGAATTCATTAGAATCATTCTCAAGAGTCATCCACTCTACTCAAATCTCAATTAGGCTGACCAAATGGACCAAACGACATGTGCCCCATTAGCACTCCGACACCCAAATAAGTAACTCCACCATAATACAATCAAATAAATTCCTGCTCCGTGAACATTACATTCTTCACCGGTAACAACTCAAATCATTCCAGGATCCTCATATACTCATAAAGCCAAATACGCCTCGTACCCAGAAATTTCCTTTACCCAAGTTATCCTCGATCTCACCCTCTGCAGAACATAACTCATTTAGAAATATACCTCAACCAAAACTAATAAAACACATAACCATGAAATCAACTTATCATTAGCAAACTCCCCCACTTGACTCAAGACCATAGATCAAAACACACCATAACTCCCAATGCCCATACCTTATTAAAGCCATAATATTTAGTGAGATTCAACTAAATCCTCTATAAGTTCATGCAGCACAAACCATATAATACCTCAAATCATTTGCAAATCTCATATTCATCCTCATAAAAGTCAAGCTCACTCTCATACGCGATCCAAACTAAAATTCAATACATATTTCACTAGTAAAAGAGAACTCCCAACAAACAACATAGGGATCACACAAGACTCGGGACACCCCGCAGAAGACAACCCACTTGATTTGCCCCAAACTTACCTCTCTCTATACCCTACCACAGTCATAAACATTACACAATCACTTTCTTCCTGAGTCTAAACTCATAATACGATGTAAAATCTATTTCAATCCTCAACTAATCAACATGAAAAGACCCGGTCAATACACCTATAATTCAGGACTATACATCAAATCGAGATGGAAATCAAGCACCAAATAGTTCTTTCGACACTTCAAGCAGAACCTTCTTTTCACATTCAACCATATGAACACATCTCACAATCACATCATACTCATCACGTAGCCATCCAACCATAAATTCGATGAATAGGTACACTACCGGACATATAAATCCAAAAGCACGTGCTCACACAATCAACACCTCTGTGCTCAAACCACAGTCAAAACCCGGTCTCAAGTCCTCCAGACTGGTCCATCATCAGAATATCAAAATCACATCTACACCTCTTCCATAGAATCACAAGTCGTCGACGTACATCTGATGCCGGGCGCTCATATGCGCATACGAATGCGTGGAAGGAATTCAAAGACTTACGCTTCAAGCTGAATCAATACCGCATGATTAGGAAAGAAAGATGGGAAGTACATCCTAAATGTCATGTAGCCTCACGAAGATTGTTATGGACGTCATCACACCGATCCGCAAAACTCTACTAGACACTTGCTCATGACTTGTAAAACCAATGAACCTAGAGCTCTAATACCAATCTGTCACAACCCAAAATCCACCAGTCATGATGGCACCTAACCCATCCCGCTAGGTAAAATAATTAACAATTATCCAATTCCATTTAACATAATAAAACAATTAAATAATAGAATTATCTAAATCTTGTACATTTCCCAAGGTCCGGTAGTACAAATGATGAGCTTCTAAGACTAGAGTTTACAAAGCTGTTATGAAGAAAATGCATCTTCTGGTTGAATAGTACAAAAACAGAATTTTATAATCTAAGCCACCGTGAACAAGAGACAAGACACAGAAGGAACGCATGTACGTCTTCTAAGCCATCAATCATTTATCTTAGCAACATCAGCATCTAGGATCTACACGCAATGTGCAGGAAGTGCGGTATGAGTACAACCAAACCCATGTACTAATAAAGTAACAAACCTAACCTCAGGTTGAAAGTAGTGACGAGCTGGTACATAGATTGGGTCTAACACAAATAACCAACAGTAGTTCAGACAGTGTACAACCAATAAATAAAGAAATAGCTCAGATATAAAGTGCTCAGCCTTTTTCATAGTTTTTCGAAAACAATTCCACTTTTCAAGTATACTAATGAAAGCCCGTAACTTTTTCCTAAAAATCCTTTCCGCAATAGGTAAATATGTGTCATTTCCTTTTTTAGATAACAAGTGTGAAATACCCCTCTATAACTATATATCAATGTATATAAGAAGTCATGAATGACATGAGACCCTATGGCAAGAGGAAAAATGCATCCCAATGCATGTGTGCCATATATGCATGCCAATGCCATGTACCTCAGAAATGAATCATGTACTCACACTCTCAGAGTACTTATCCTCACTATATCACACCTTTCACTCATCATAATCAACCACTCGGTACTGTATATAGCCCATACCTCCCAAGGAAGAACTATCCTGGAATATATATACATTGACTATAAGTCACCAAGTACCGAGGAACATGCCAATCCAGTATCATGGAGAAGATCCATCTCCATACCAAGGGAAGATCAATCCTTGAATATATTCATGCTTACTGGGGGTGTGAAGACTCTGAAGGGCTCCTATAGCCCAAGCGTTATAAACCGCACGGACAACTCACGTGCTATAACATCAATATCAGAATCCAAACGGACAACTCATATGCCATAGTCTCAATATCTCATAATCATGCCCTCGGTGTCACTTAATCCTCACTCTCCAGTCTTACCCAAGGGCTCACAATGTCATGAAAACTGACCCGGATCAATGATGGGATGTATCAATAAGCAACAACTGAGACTGAGATATGATATGAATGCATGAATGCGACTAATTACGATATATCAATGAAATTAATAAGATGACAGCAAGAAGCGACCAATATGGGTCCTAACAATTTATGCATAAAGCCTAAACATGATATTTAGCATGATATACAGCTCAATTATTTTATCACACGATGGAAAACACAATATCAACAAAGTGGGCCACTAACAATGCGCTGGAAATAACAAAGTCACAACTCACAAGGGTGCATGCCCACATGCCCATCACCTAGCATGTGTGTCACCTCAACACTAATCACATAACACATAATTCGGGGTTTCGTACCCTTAACACTATATTTAGAAGAGTAACTTATCTTAAACAAGCCAATTTTGACATCAAACAAGCCAAGCGATACTCCAAGAATGTCATCATGCGCGTAGCGGCCTCCGTACGGCTCAACACTAGCCAAAAACAACTCAAATACATTAGATAAAACCCAAAGAAGCAATTACAACTGATACAGATCGAATCTGAAGTCAAATACCAAATCTAGCCAAAAATGACACCCAGTCTATGCCTCAAAACTCGACAAAACTTACAAAATACGACAACCCATTCAATTACGAGTCCAACCAAACTAATTTCACTTAAATCTGACTCCAAATCGGTGTTCAAAACTCAAAAATTCATATTATGATACTTTAGGCCAACCCCTCTAATTTCCTCTTTCAATTCACCAATCTAAAGCTAAAATCGAAGATAGATTCGTGAAATATAACCAAGACCGACTGTAGAACGCTTACCCCAATCCTTGTGATGAAAAGTGCTCTGATATTGCCCCAATCCACTTGGAAATGTAAAAATGAAGCAAAACTCACGAACCCTTGTATTTAACATTCTATCCAGCACTTCTGCATCTACGGACACATAACTTCATTTTTGGTGTCGCTTCTACGACATAACCTCCGCTTCTGCGAAAATAACATTGCCAGAAATCCCCCGCATCTGCGGATGCCAAATCCTGCTTCTGTGAAGCCTTACGCACCTGTGGTTCCATATTCCGCATCTGCGCGTATGCAGATGCACTTTAATATTCGCTCTTGTGATCTTCTCACCCAGCCACTTCTCGCTTCTGCGACTCCAAAAATGCTTCTGCGACCATCGCACCTGCATAAAATAGCCGCAGGTGCGGTCATACGTGAACCAAAAACCTTCAGCCATGCAACATGAAATGAAATGATCCAAAATCGATCCAAAACACGCCCGACCCCCTTGGAGCCCTGTCCAAACATATCAACAAGTCACATAACATCAGACGAACCTACTTGAGGCCTCAAAGCACACATAACAGCATCGAAACGACGAATCACACCTTAATTTGAAATTATTGAACTTTGAAACTTCAACTTCCACAACCGATGCTGAAACCTATAAAATCACATCCGATTGACCTCAAATTTTGTACACAAGTCAGATTTGACATTACGGACCTGCTCTAACTTTCGGAATCGAAATCCGGCCCAGATATCAAAAAGTCCACTCCCGGTCAAACTTTTCAAAACTTCAAACTTCACCATTTCAAGTCAAATTCTACTACGGACCACAAAATCACAATCTGGACGCGCTCATAAGTCCAAAACTACCCAACAGAGCTAACAGAGCTATCAAAAATCCAATCTGAGGCCAAATACTAAAATGTCAAATCTTGGTCAAATTAGGGGTGTGCATTCGAATCGGTTTATCGATAAATCGAATTGATTATTTGTTATCGGTTTACCGATTTATCGATTTCGATTTCTATTTCAAAATTTTTCTTATCGAGTTATCGATTTCGATTTCGATTTTTCCTCTTCGATTAACGTTTTGTCGATAAACCGATAAGATATACTAAGAAGAAAAGAATTTATTTATTTTTTAAATTTTTTTTTATAATTTTTTTTTTATTTACCCTTATTCTATAATACTCTTTCCTTTACCCTAAGTCCATAACCCTATTATTTCCTCTACCACATTTAAAGAATGATCATATTTAAAGCTCAAGAAAATGAAGTTCAAATTAATGAAAAATAAAATTAGTCGTGATGATGTATTTTTTTTATACCGTTGGAGTGTTGGTGACATACATTTGATCCCTAACTTTAGTTTCGTTGCATGTCCTTGTTGACACAGGTTTTATGTCATAAACGATGTTCGTCTTATTTTAGCTTCTTTTTTTCCATATTAGTTAGGTGTTTTTATAGCGATATACTTTCCGTGAAATTCCGCAAATTTTATTATTGGTGTAATCGATAACCGAATTGATAAGCCCCAAAAATCGATAAATCGAAATCGAAAAAATCGAAAACTTATTGAAACGATAACGATAAGCATATGTACAAATTGATAATCGATAAGTAATTATCGATAATCGATAAGAATCGAATCGATAGATCGAATGCACACCCCTAGTCAAATATTTCAAATTTAAAGCATCAAGCTGAGAATCATCCTTCCAAATCTGTTCCGAGTAACCTGAAAATCAAAACCGACGAGTTGCATAAGTCATAATGCATCCTACGAAGTTGCTCATGCCCTCAAACAACCGAGCGAAGTGCAAATGCTCAAAACGACCGGTCGAATCGTTATAGGACTTTTGAAAAACAAAAATTGCAATAAACAAAAAATATATCTTTCGTATTTGTCTTTACTACAAAAATCACATTGCTTGCCAAAAGAGTAACTCTATAAAAGAGCATATTCCATAACTCTTTGGAAAACCAGTTGAACTAAATAAACCTTCCTTTTCACACACAAAAATGATGTTCTTCGACTTAGTTTCCGTTTTCGTTTTTGCTTCTTTCCTCTTGCTATTGAAGAAATGGATGAATTCCAAAAACCAAGCCAAAAGATTGCCTCCAGGTCCATGGAAACTGCCTATTCTTGGAAGTATGCTTCATATGGTTAGTGGACTTCCACATCGGGTCCTTAGAGATTTAGCTAAAAAATATGGACCACTTATGCACCTTCAACTAGGTGAAGTTTCTTTGGTTGTGGTTACTTCACCTGAGATAGCAAAAGAAGTACTAAAAACTCATGACCTCGCTTTTGCATCTAGGCCAAAACTTTTGGCAGCTGAAATTATCGTGTATAACTCTTCCGCTGTTGCCTTTGCTCCCTATGGCGATTACTGGAGACAAATGCGCAAAATTTGTATCTTAGAAGTGCTCAGTACCAAAAATATTCGATCATTCAGCTCGATTAGACAAGATGAAGTTTTTCGTCTCATTGAATTTTTTCGATCATCTTCTGGTAAGCCAGTTAATTTCACAAAAAGGATCTCTTTATTCATGAGCTTTATAATCTGTCGATCAGCATTTGGGACAGTATTCAAAGAGCAAAACGAATTTATACAAGTGATGAGAAATGTTACAGCCTTATTGGGAGGATTTGATGTGGCTGACATATTCCCTTCACTAAAGTTTCTTCATGTTCTCACTGGAAGGATGGCTAAATTTATGGATCTCCGCCATAAGATAGATGCCATTGTTGATAATGTCATAAATGAGCACAAGAAAAACCTTGCAAATGGCAAGTTCAATGGTCAATTAGGAGGGGAAGATTTAATTGATGTACTACTAAGACTTATGAAAGATGGAGGCTTTCAATTTCCAATCACCAACGACAACATCAAAGCTATTATTTATGTAAGTACTACATATTGCAAAGGTCTTCTCTAATTAGTCCCCCCCTTATTTCTGTTTATGCGGCCCTTTTTTTTTGTCTGTTTCAGAAAGACTAACCTCTTTCTAAATTTAAAAATAATTTAACTCATACTTTTTATTTTATTCTTAATGACAAACTTTAATAGCTAAACAACTATTTTCACATGTTTAAAATTATAGTTGCAAAAATTTTATAACACACTAAAATTATGGTATATTTAAGACAACAAATTTCAAAAGACTTTATGTCACATAATAAATTAAAAGGGAGGAGTATTGTTTTAGCATAGATTTAAGTTCATATTGCATCAATTACACTCAATAATTATTTTTGGTACTTAGAGAGTCTATTGAGTTAACTTTCAAATATGACTACTAATCATGCTTTCATAAAGCTAAAATTTACACTTTTGGAAGTATAATGAAAAGATGAAGTCAACCATCAGAACTTAGCATTCTAAAATAAATAACTTTGATCTAGATAAATAAATGTTCTTTTCATTATAGTGCATGAACGTATTAGTATTTGGGGGCACAGGTGATAAATAAGTTATTTGAATATTTAAGTAGAAGTTGGTCAAGGAGTTTGTACAAGATAAATAACACACATGAGATAATTTGACAATGTAACCTACTCATAAATGTAGGACATGTTTGCTGCGGGAACAGAAACAACATCAACCACAATTGATTGGGCCATGGTGGAAATGTTTAGGAATGCAAGTGTATTCGCCAAAGCTCAAGCAGAGGTAAGAGAAGTCGTCAGCAGGAAAGAAACTTTTGATGAAAATGATGTCGAGGAGTTGAAATATCTAAAGCTAGTCATTAGAGAAACTTTAAGACTCCATCCTCCGCTTCCACTTATGCTCCCAAGAGAATGCAGGGAAGAAACAAATATAAATGATTATACTATTCCTTTGAAATCGAAAGTAATGGTTAATGCTTGGGCTATGGGAAGAGATCCGAAATATTGGAATGATGCAGAAAGCTTTAAGCCTGAAAGATTTGAGCAGAGCTATGTAGATTTTGTTGGTAATAATTTTGAATATCTTCCCTTTGGTAGTGGCAGGAGAATGTGCCCTGGAATATCATTTGGTTTAGCTAATGTTTATTTGCTACTGGCTCGGTTATTGTATCATTTCGATTGGAAACTTCCTACTGGAATTAATCCAAGTGACCTAGATTTGACCGAAGCGGATGGAGTAGCTTGTGCTAGAAAGAGTAACCTTTACTTGATTGCGACTCCCTATCAACCTTCTCAAAAGTGATTCAATAGCATCAAAGATTATGCAGTGGTTCGCCATATAAAGTTTGCTAAGCATCACTCTCCTCCCCCCTTTTTTCTTTGCTTTGTCCATCCGTCCAGTGTACTTCTCTTCTTATGGTGTTTTAGGCTTATAAAGTATGTATCTTCTATAAAGTAAGAAATGTATATGACAGTTTCCTTAATCCTTAGAGAGTGTCCAGTAACATTTTCTGTTACTTACAATGAGGTGGGAAGACAATATATATACTACATGACTACAACTCGCTTCCGTTGCCCAAAAATGAAGCGCATGAAATGGCTAAAAATGTACCCAAAGCCTACGTTTTGATCAATTTTTCCATTAAAACTGCTTGGCGCTGCGTATTATAACTCATTAAAGCTCAAGTCGCATCATTATGTTTGATAATAGGAATGAGGGAAGCTCCAATAGAAAAATATTGAAAATGAAAAATACTTCGAAGATGAAACTGTTCGCATGCAATAGTCAAGAATTCATGATAGTATCAAGCTTGAACAACCTGTTCTTCCTGAATATCCCGATGTAAAGCTAAAGAATTTTCTGCCGCTATCATATAGTATTTATCTCTATCTGATGATAAATATAGCATCTGTACCCAGGTTGACCTCTCAAAAATTTCACAAAAAGGGCTTTCTAGAGATCTCCAATAAAACTCTTTTTTAAGAAACAAAGGAAAAAAAAAAAACTAACTGGAAATCAAATGAGGGAATGAACTGATCAATATGAGCAATAGTGACCATTTAATTCCTATTTAAAAAAGTGACGAATGTGGTTGAAAACATCACCATTCTTAAAATTATTGATTTGGAAGACGACACATGAATCATACTAGAATTATCAATTTTCAAAGCAACTCAACGCCATATATTCCGTCATTTTCATATTTTCCCTCTGCTTCTCTCTCTGTAACAAACTAGTTTTTCATATGAGTCTAAGTAGGTATTTGGACACAAAATTAAAAATAGTCTCAAGGTACGCGTGATGTGCGTATTGATGATAGACTATAATTGTATATTTTAGTCTTTTATTATACTTTAATTTACTGCACTTTAGTTGAGTTTGAGCTTTAATCGCTAGTGTTTTGTACTAACGGTGTGTTTTATGCCTTGTAGGTGTGATTCCGAACTATATAGATGTTATGAAATGCATTTAAATGATTTGGAGCTTTAAAGTTTGAGTAAAAGTTCAAGGAATTAAGCCGTGATCGTGTTTGGGGGTCAAATTTGATAATTAAGTACGAACGAAGACTCGAAGAGGCATATTGCGCACTGTCTAGTAAAATAGACATAACGTTTTTATCAGAACTCCATTTGAGCTCCACAATATATGGTTAAAAAGCTAACTCAAAGAGCTACAACTTTCATGTTTTACGTTTGTCTAAATTCCAAACAAAACAGGGGAAAAAATGCGGTCGAAACCGCGACCGCGGAACTGACCGCCGCAGAAAAATCAGAAACCATGTTTGGCCGCGGTCCTACCGCGTTTTGGCCGCGGCCGCGCCTCTCCAGGCGTCAAAAAGAGTCCTATTTCGTCCGGGGCAAGGTTATTTCGGCCCTACACTATTCCAACTTGTATAAAAGGCGTCCTAAACCTATTTGGAAGAGGGGGAGACATATTTTGGACACAAATTAGACCTAAGAAGGCAAGAGACACTATTTTAGGGTTAGACAACACCCTTGGAGGCAATAACACATTGGGAGCAAGGCGGAGAATTCTTCTACGATTTTTTCCTTCCTCTTCCTATTTTTCATTGTTGGTTATGACTTTTAGTATTGTAGTTTTACACACTGTTATGAATAGCTAATTTGTTATCTAGAGTTTTGATAGAATATTTTGTAGGATAAATTCTTGTTATGTTTTTATATAATTGAGCCATAGCTTTTCTCTATTTGTTCAACTACGTTTATATTCTGGTTGATTGAAGAACTCTCAATTAGCTGTGCCTATTAGTATGCATAACTCGGGAGAGAGTGCATATTTAGGTAATTGTTGAACAACATCACTCCCAGAGTATATGAGGGGTCAATAACCGAGGGTTTAAAGGTGGGATTAGGGATAACGAAGTCTTGGGTACGATCTAAAGTGATCTGTATTAAAAATCAGCTAGCGTAGCTCGGGAGAGTGCGTCTAGTAAATTGTCGTAATTACTCGAGAGAGATTTACGGTAATAAGAGTGCTCATGATGGGTAGAGAATACTTAAGCGAAATTATAGAAGACATAGCGGGAAGGATTCCAACAATTGGGAAAATCATAACTCTAGACCTCCTTAATCTTGTTTCTAACCCTTAGTATATTTAGTTGTTAATTTAGTAGTTTAATTTGTTAGTTAATTATTTAAACACAAGAATCTTAATATCTATAAGTTAGGAATTGTTCAAGCTTGTCTTGTTGGTGATAGTGAATAGTTGTAGCTAATCCTTAGTTCTCTGTGGGATTCGACTCCGGACTTGTAAATCAGATTATATTTGCAACAACCGCATTGTCCTTTTTATAAGGCATAGTAGGGCGTGACAAAATTTTGGCATCGTTGCCGGGGATCTAACGGTATAATTGTAAGTGTACATATTGCTATGTTTCAAGTGTGAACTTTTATTTTATTATTTGATTTTTTATTATTATTTTTTATTTTAATTTTATTTGTT
>MU698798.1:211880-240401 GCA_026770625.1 Nicotiana glauca | reverse complement strand
TTAGGAATTGTTCAAGCTTGTCTTCTTGGTGATAGTGAACAGCTGTAGCTAAACCTTAGTTCTCTGTGGGATTCGACTCCGGACTTGTAAACCGGATTATATTTGCAACGACCGCATTATCCTTTTTATAAGGCACGTATATCTGGTCTCGATGAGTACACATTTATTTAAAAATAAAAGTGCAAGTTCCTCAAGATAATCGATCATGAAAATTGGTAAGAAATTGTATCATAAAAGTCCTCAATCATTAGCCAATAATTTAAAATTAAAATTTGCTCCAGATTTATAGTATTAGAACTTCAATCGCAAGTTATCATGTTCTTTTTTTCAATTTCAGCAAAAACATATAATTCTTGAAAATCTATATGATGTTGAAGGATGGAACTTAAAACTTATCAACATGCAATTGTTAATTTACGAATTTCAAATGAACACAAAATCAAAGTACAATTGAAAAAAAAAAGGATACTAGAACAAGCTACCGAAGGAAAGGAGTTCAAGTATATAATATGAAAATGTATTTATAGTGTATATATATAGTTTAAGCGTCACATGGAAGGAACTTATATGGCTATTAGACTTTGTTTATATAACAACATAATTTATATAAGGTTAAATTTAGTTAATTTTGATTAAATTTAAAATCTTAAACTGTAAGAACTTAAATCAGATAAGGAAAATTTAATTAAATTTTCTTAGTTGATCTCAAAATACCAATATTAGCACAAAAAAAAACATTAAAGAAGTATACTTTATGCCCAAGACTATTTTACCCGTCTTCTTCACAAGTAGTGGCAGCCAACGTTTAACATTTCCCCCCTAATTGTTAGTACTACTAATTCTACTTAAGTTACATATTTCAATTAGGAAAGAATTTATGTAAGGTAAATCTTAATCGATTTTAAAATGTTAAATATTAAGACATTAAAAATAATTCAAAATGGAATTTAATAAATAAAATTTTAGTTGATTTCAAAGTCTTAATTATTCGAAAAATAACTTAAATTGTAATTTTGTCCCATTCAGAATCTATTTTTAAAGGACATAATAGGCGAACGATATTTCGTTAAGAGCCTTCGTGCTTTTAACATAATATAGATATAGATTTTTAAAGAAAATATAATATTCGAATTTAAGTTATTTCAGCTTATGAATAGGGAAAACAACTTCTAGGAAGAATTTGAAAAAGTAATTTTGTTAAAACTCATTTTAGAAAAAAATTCAAAAACTTACAAAATTTTATGGATAAACACGTTCTTGAAAAATAAATGAGATAAATACTAGGGACAAACGGGTCCTAAGTTGTGTATGTAAGTCATGAGTTATAGTAATAATGGATTGGACATCACAGTATGCGGTCCACTCAAACGGGTCCATTTTTATTGTATTATACACATTGTTTATTTTAGACCACAAGATTAAAAATTTTGTTTTAAAAAAACAAACTTCGTTCTCGACAAACAAAGCCATATAAAATATAATATATTGATTATACACTATTGTGATGAATTATTGTGCTTCGATTTTACGTTGAATGATAAGACTGAGATGTTTATATTTGCAAGAAACGTTCCAAGAACCGTGTTGTATCATAATTAAAAGACTTTTGAGAAGTTTGTGATTAGAGTAAGAAGCCATTTCGTTTATCAGATTAATTTATGAGGTAAATAATACATTCAATTATGTGAAGAAGAAAGTATTGCGTGCAAGACATTATCATTTTGTACAGCTAATTGATGTTGAATTGTAAATTTCGTTTTTTTCTTTAATGAGTTATCTGGAAGTATCTTTGTGAGAAAGGCCAGACACGGAAGTTGTGGGCTACACAAGAGTAGCGTTCTTCCTTGAAGATGTGGTATTAGACTGTCCACCTAGATTTTTTAGCTACGAAGTGATAAATTAGGAAGTGTAAAATAAGATATTTCGTATACTAGAGATTTATGTGTAACTAAGAGAGTAAATTATGTATTAAGCCGATTAAAAATATAGTTCCAATTGACCCATTAGAGAACTTATCAAAATATATTTACTAGACATATTTTTTTGTTTGATATGTTATGTAGCCCTAATAAAGAAAAAACAAGTTTTATTAGTTTTGTTTGCTAATTAAATAAATTATAAGAAAACAAACAAAGAAATTAAAATGCGGCTATAGTGTGTCGGCATTGTTTGGTGTAACGATTCGATCGATCGTTTTGCATATTTGAGCTCTGTTTTCATTTTTGAAACTTTTCGTATGTGTATTTATGATTTTATGAATTGTGAGGATGGTTGATTTCATTTTGGGGAGGTTTTGGATTAATTAGGAATAATTGGTTCTTAGTTTGACAACTTAAGTTGGAAATATTAACCGAGGTTTGACTTTTATGAAAACGATCCCAGAACGGTATTTTGGTGATTCCAATGGGTTCGTATGGTCATTTTAGACTAAGGCGTATGCCCGGAATTGGATTCAAAGGTTCCTAGGTTAATTAGCTCTTTTTGCCAAAAGTTGGCAATTTGAAGGTTAAGATATTTTTAAGTTTGACCATATGTTGACTTTATTGATATCGAGTTCGGATTTTGATTTCGAAACTTGGAATAAGTCTGTTTTATTATTTGAAACTTGTGTACAGAGTATGATGTCATTTTGAGTTGGTTTTGAAAGGAATCCGATGCTTGATTGTGATTTTAGCGGTTCTTGAGTTTCATTGTGGATTCCATGCGTTTAATTGTTCAATTTGTGATGTCGGACGTTGTCCTAGTATTTTCAGATCGCGAGCGAGTTTGTATAATAATTTTAGACTTGTGTCGATAATTGGTGCAGAACCACGGGAGCTCGGGTGAGTTTCGGACATGTTTCGAATAATTTGGAACTGAGTTCCAAGTTGCTGGCGTGCTGGTGTTGTGGTCATCGCAATTGCGAGCATCTGTTCGCAAGTGTGAATTTGGAAGTTGTAATGACCCAACCGGTCATTTTAAGAATTAACGCCCCGATCCCCTATTAACTGCTTTCCCCGTGCTTATTTCTGCTATTGTCAGTTTCTGGGAGGATCCGTTTGGAATTTCAGAGTGTTTTGGGACACTTTGTCCCTAAATGAGAGTTTAAGCTTTAGAATTTGGACCATAGTCGTAGCAGGGTGAAGACAGCCTCAGAATGAAATTCTGTTCGTTCTGTTAGCTCTGTTGGGTGATTTTAGGCTTAGGGGCGTGTTCGTATTGTGTCTTGGAGGTCCGTAGCTTGATTAGGCTTGAAATGACGAAAGTCAAATTTTTTAAGTTTCTGGTTCAATAGTGAGATTTTGATATCGGGGTCAGAGTGGAATTCTGGAAGTGAGAGTAAGTCCGTTGTGTCATTTGGGACGTGCGTGCAAAATTTCAGGTAATTCGGACTAGGTTTGATAGGCCTTTTTATCAAAAGAGGAAATTTGAAGTTTTGGAAATCCTTAGGCTTGGATGGGAGAGTGATTTGTGGTTTTAGCGTTGTTTGATATGATTCGAGAGTTGGAATAAGTTCGTATGATGTTTTAGGATTGGATGACAGGTTTGGTTGAGGTTCCAGGGGCCTGGGGTGAGTTTCGGGTGCTTAACGGAAGTTGAATTTGACTTAGGAAAAATATGAAGTTGGCTGAACCTGTCATAACCACAGTTGCGTGTATTGGACCGCAGATGGAGCACCGCAGAAGTGGTAGGAGGACTGCAGGTGCGGTCTGAGGCATTTTGGCTTAGGTCGCAGATGCGGATCATGTACCGCAGAAGGGGCACCGCATCTCTGGAAAAGGGGGTCGCAGGTGCGGAATTCTTGGTTTAATGAAAATTCTTAGTTGCGACATGCTCTCCGCAGAAGCGGGACCGAAGGTGCGGTCCTTGAGATGCAGGTACGGTTCCACTGGTAAAAACGAAATTGGCAGAATCGAGGGCTAAGTCTCAAAACCTTAGAAATTGATTTGGGGAGCTCGAGATTGGCGATTTTGGGAGAGAATTTCACCTGGGTATTTTGGGTAAGTAATTCTTACTCGATTTTGATTAATTTCCACAAATCTATGCTTAAATTCATCCTTTAAATTAGAATTGGTATTAAAATTTTGGAGAAAATTTGGAAAAGTTCTTAGGCCTAATTTTGGAATTTTGATCAAGATTTTGATGTCGGATTGGAGTAATTTTCGCATATATGAACTCGTGAAAGTGTGAGGATTCCGAATTTTTAAATTTTACCTGATTCCGAGAAGTGGGCCCAGGGTGCTTTTTGGGCGATTTTCCTAATTTCGCGTATTAGCTTTGAATTAATTAGTTAAATTAGTTACTTGAAGTTATATTTACTTTATGAAATTTCTTTAAATAGATTTGGGCCATTTGGAGTCGGGCACTCGTGGCAACAACGTGGTATCGAGTTGATTGAGCTGGTTCGAGGTAAGTGGCTTGCCTAACCTTGTGTGGGAGAACTCCCCTTATGATTTGGTATTGTTGATATATGAAATGCCTTGTACGTGAGGTGACGAGTGCGCACATGTGCTAATTGTTGAAAAATCGGTTTTCATTAAGTAGCTAAAATTGTGTATTCCTTCCCTGTTTACACTACTTGAAATTTAAGCCTTCTGTTAGCTTAGGAAAGCATGTCTATATGATTCAATTGTTTTACTTGCTCAAACTGCTTTATCTGAATTATGTGCAGCATGCTAGGTTATAAATACACATTTACCTTGGTATGAAATTGGATTGAATTTAATATTCTTCGTGTTGTTGTTTCGTGTTTACTTTGGGACTACGGGCGATTTCTCGGTAGATTCCCCTGTCTGTATTATTTGGGACTACAGATTGATATTCCGGTAGATCCCCCCTGCATAGTTATATGGAACTATGGGACTGCACCCGGTAGATTCCCCCAGTAACGGGCATTTATATTTGGGACTACAGATCAGGATTTTGGTAGAACCCCGCGCACTATGAGTTGGACTATGGGACGACACCCGGGAGATCCACTGGATATTTACATTTGGGGACTACACGACGGTAACCTAGTAGATCCCCAATTTCTATCTCTGTGTTGAGATGTATTCTTTCTGTGATTCTCTCTCTCTCTCTCTCTCTATTGTAATTGTTGTTATTTTTATTATTATACTGTGTTACTTCATATTGTTTCGTTTTCCTTATGTATATGTATATGACCAGTAGGGCCCTGAACTTTCTCGTCACTACTCGACCAGGTTAGGCTTGGTACTTACTGGGTACCGTCGTGGTGTACTCATGCCCTTTCCTGCACATGTTTTTCGTGTGCATATCCAGTTTTTTTGACTCGGCCCTACAATCCTTTCGGCGAGGCGATTCTTCAGAGACTTCGAGGTATATCTGCCGTGTCCGTAGACCGAGGAGTCCCTCTCTATTCACTCTTTAGTTATAGCCCTTATGTATTTCTTTTGATTTAGACATTTCGGAGTTAGAATACTATGTAGTATCCACAGCTTGTGATTCGTGCGTTTTGGGGTTTTGGGAGTTGTTCAGTTTTTGAGACATTGTATTTATTTATGCCGAGCGGTATCTTAAACGCTTCTATATTGTTTATCTTCAGTTTCTATTAGTTTTTTTCCGCATTTTTTTCTCTTTCCGCAAATTGTTAGGCTTACCTAGTCGTAGAGACTAGGTGCCATCACGACATGTTCATGGATGGCGAACTTGGGTCGTGAAAAGTTGGTATCAGAGCTCTTGGTTCATAGGAGTCATGAATCACAAGTCGGTTTACTAGAGTCTCATGGATCGGTACTAAGACGTCTGTACTTATCAACGAGAGGCTATGTAACTGTTTAGAAAATTCCATTTCATTTGAATTCCTTGTTGTGCGAGATTTTTTACATCGAAATTCTAAACTTCTATCTTCTATTCTCTCACGGATGGTGAGGACACATGATACTGGAGATGACCGGACACCCTCTCCCCCTACGAGAGTCGTCAGAGGTTGGGGCCGGGGTAGTGGCCGAGAACGCGCACGCTGTGCATCTAGAGCACCCGCGTGAGCTGCTACTGAGGAGCCACCAACAAATCCAGCTGGAGTCCAAGCGCCTGACACGCCTACTACTACTACTACTCTAGCTCTCTATGAGACTCTTGCCCAGTTAATGAGTATGTACACTACTCTCGCTCAGGCAGGGCTGCTTCCCCTTCCCGCAGCCACTTCCCAGGCCGGGGGAAGAGCACAGACTCCCCCCGCCCGCACTCCTGAGCAGCGAGTGCATGTTGAGCGGATCTTAGAGATTATACCGGCACAACATGTTGCTCCAGATCAGCCCGAGGAGAGGGCAGTGGCTTCAAAAAAGGAGCAGAAGAGGCTAGAGAGGTTCAAGAAGTATCAGCCTCTGGGGTTTCCTTCACTACCTTCCATCTTTGAGGAGCCGCCTATCAGTGGTGGCGTGCTTATGAGTTAGACGCTCCGAACGAGGCAACTTCCCTAACTTGGAATCATTTTTCAGATATGTTCCTGAGAGAGTATGGTGCGCAGAGTTTGAGCATTTGCGCCACGGTACTATGACTGTCTTGGAGTATGTTGTCTATTTCATAGACTTGGCTAGACATGCACTAGCTTTGGTTTCTACTACTCGTGAGAAGGTTCACTGGTTTATTGAGGGGCTCACTCCTAGCATCAGGTCTAGTATGGCTCGGGAGTTATAGATGGATATTTCTTATCAGCAGGTGGTGAGCATTGCTAGGAGAGTAGAGGGTATTCATGCTTGGGATAGAGAGGAGAGGGATGTCAAGAGGTCTTGAGATTCGGGCCATTATTCCGGTGCCCGTGCCCTATCTGCAGTTCATCATGATAGGGGTTATATGAGTCTCCCCGTTCACTCAGCTCTCCCATCCAGTGGTATTACAGTTCCTCCTAGACCTCTAGAGACTTATTATGCACCTCCAGTATGTAGTGCGCCTCCTGCACGGGGTGCTTTCAGTTGTCAGTCCAGTAGACTTGGCCCAAGCCAGTCACAGCCACCATGTCCTCCCAAATCTTGTTTTGAGTGTGGTGACACACGCCATATGGTGAGAGATTGACCTAGACTTGGGAGGGATGTACCTTCACAGACTTTTTAGCCACATCATGCTCCGCAGAGTTCTCAGGCTATGATCACAGCACCAGTTGCTACCCCACCTGCTCAGCCAGGTAGAGGTGGAGGTCGGGGAGGTAGAGGTCGCCCTAGAGGGGGAGGCCAGGCCAGATACTATGCCCTTCCTTCCCGTACTGAGGTTGTCGCCTACGATTCTGTCATCACATGTATTATCCTGGTCTGTCATAGAGATGCATCAGTTTTATTCGATCCAGGCAACACTTATTCTTATGTGTTCTTTTATTTTCCCTCGCATTTGGGAGTATCTCGGGATTCTTTGAGTTCTCCTATTTATGTTTCTACTCCTATTGGAGATTCTCTTATTGTGGATCGCGTTTATCGGTTGTGTTTGACTCTTAGTGGTTTTGATACCAGAGCCGATTTGTTATACTCAGCACGGTAGACTTTGATGTTATCTTAGGCATGGACTGCTTCTCTCCCCATTGTGCTATTCTTGATTATCACGCGAAAACCGTGACGCTGGCTATGCCAGGTATACCGTGAATAGATTGGAGAGGTACCTTAGATAATACTTCCAGTAGAGTTATTTCGTTCCTTAAGGCTCAGTGTTTGGTTGAGAAGGGGTGTGATGCATATCCAGCTTATGTGAGAGATGTTAATATTGATACCCCTACAGTTGATTCGGTCCCAGTAGTACGAGATTTCTCTGATGTGTTTCCAGTTGATCTTCCGGGCATGCCGCCCGATAGAGATATTGATTTTGGCATTGATCTATTGTAGGGCATTCAGCCCATTTCTATTCCTCCGTACTGTATGCCTCCTCCTGAGTTGAAGGAGTAGTTACAGGATTGGAGGTAATAGCAAGAGAGTGAATAACGAATGATCCTCCAAACTAAAAGAGTGATTGAGTCTGACTCAAGCGAGTGAGTGGAAGGCATGGCAAGAGAGTGTGTTCGACTCGCGATAAGGGTTTTATTCGTCCCAATGTATCACCTTGGGGTGCTCATGTCTTATTTGTGAAGAAAAAGGATCGTTCTATGCGTATATGTATTGATTATCACTCGATAAACAAGGTTACAATGAAGAACCATTATTCTTTGCCTCGTATTGATGACATGTTTTATCAGTTACAGGGTGGTCGTGTGTTTCCTAAGGTTTACTTGCGTTCAGGCTATCACTAATTGAAGATGTGGGAGCCAGATATCCCGAAGACTGCCTTCAGGACTTGGTATGGTCATTACGAGTTCCTTGTAATGTCATTTGGGCCGACCAATGCCCCAACAGCCTTCATGCATTTGATGCATATTGTATTCTGACCATATCTTAACTCATTCATTATTTTCTTTATTGATGACATTTTGGTATACTCCCGGAGTCAGGAAGATCATGAGCAGCACCTGAGGACAGTGCTTCAGACTTTGAGAGAAAAGAAGTTATATACTAAGTTCTCGAAATGCGGGCTTTGGTTGGATTTCGTGGCACTCTTGGGTCACGTGGTATCTAGTGAGGGGATGAAGGTGGATTCGAAGAAAGTGGAAGTAGTGCAGAGTTGGCCCAGACCATCCTCAGTTATAGAGATCCGTAGTTTTCTTGGCTTGGCGGGTTATTACCGACAATTTGTTGAGGGATTTTTATCCATTGCAGCACCTATGACCAAGCTGACCCAGAAGGGTGCTCCGTTCTATTGGACGGAAGTGTGTGAGGAGATCCTTAGGAAGCTCAAGACAGCTTTGACTAGAGCTCAAGTTTTGATATTGCTTATGGGTTTGGGGTCTTATACTGTCTATTGTGATGCCTCAAGGATTGGCCTTGGAGCAGTATTAATGTAGGATGGTAGGGTGATTGCCTACGTATCCAGACAGTTGAAAGTGCATGAGAAGAATTATCATGTCCATGATCTTGAGTTAGCTGCTATTGTTCACGCCTTGATGATTTGGCGTCATTATTTATACGGTGTTCCTTGTGAGATTTATAATGATCATTAAATTTTATAGCATTTATAAAAGCAGAAGGACCTTAATTTGCACCGGAGGAAGTGCTTAGAGCTACTGAAGAACTATGACATCACTATCTTGTATCACCAAAACAAGGCGAATGTGGTGGTCGATGCTTTGAGTCGCCGGGCGGAGAGTTTGGGGATTTTGGCTTATCTACAAGCAGCGAAGAGGCCCATAACGATGGATGTTCATGCCTTAGCCAGCCAGTTTGTTAGATTAGATATTTTGGAGCCCAGCCGGGTCCATGCTTGTGTGGTTTCTCAGTCTTCCTTATTTGATTGTATCTGGGAGCGTCAGTTTGATGATCCTCATTTTCTTTTCCTCAAGGACAAGGTTCTGCGAGGTGATCCCAGAGATGTTACCATTGGTGATGGTGGGGTATTGAGGATGCAGGGTCAGATTTGTGTACCCAATATTGTCAGCCTTCAGGAGTTGATTCTAGAGGAGGCCCATAGTTCGTGGTATTCCATCCATCCGGGTGCCGCCAAAATGTACCAGGATTTGAGACATCACTATTGGTGGAGGCATATTAAGAAAGATATAGTTGGGTTTGTAGCTCGGTGCCTCAATTGTTAGCAGGTAAAGTCTGAGCACCAAAGACCGGGTGTGTTGCTTCAGCAGATAGAGATTCTGGAGTGAAAGTAAGAGTGGATCACCATGGACTTCGTTGTTGGGCTCCCATGGACTTTGAGGAAGTTCGATGTCATTTGGGTGATTGTGGATCGGCTGACCAAGTCCACGCACTTCATTCATATGTGTACCACCTATTCTTCAGAGCGGTTGGCAGAGATTTATATCCCGGAGATTTTCCGTCTGCATGGTATTCCAGTTTCTATTATTTCAGATAGAGGTACTCAGTTCACATCACGATTCTGGAGGACCTTACAGTATGAGTTGGGCACCCGGGTAGAGTTGAGCATAACATTTCACACCTAGACGGATGGACAATCCAAACACACTATTCAGATTCTTTAGGATATGCTTCGTACGTGTGTGATAGAGTTTGGAGGTTCTTGGGATTAGTTGTTGCTACTGGGTGAGTTTTCTTACAACAACAGTTATAGAGTCAACATTCAGATGGCACCGTATGAGGCCTTCTATGGTAGGCGGTGTAGATCTCATGTGGTTTGGTTCGAGCCAGGCGAGGGTAGATTATTGGGCAAAGACTTAGTATAGGATGCTTTGGAGAAGGTTAAGGTGATTCAGGATAGACTCCGTACAGCCCAGTCCAGAAAGAAGAGTTATGCGGAACGGAAGGTTCGTGATGTTTCCTACATGGTTGGAGAGTGGGTCTTTCTTCGGGTTTCGCCTATGAAGGGCGTTATGAGATTTGGGAAGAAGGGGAAATTGAGTCTGAGATTTATTGGTCCTTTTGAGATATTACGGCGTGTTGGGGAGGTTGCTTATGAGCTTGCCTTACCTCCCAGCTTGGTAGGAGTTCATCCGGTATTTCATGTTTCGATGCTTCGGAGGTATCACGGTGATTCGTCGCACGTGTTGGATTTCAGTTCAGTTCAGTTGGACAAGGATCTATCTTATATTTAGGAGCCAATATAGACAGGCAAGTTCGAAAGATGAGGTCAAAGAACATTGCATCAGTGAAGGTTCAGTGGTGGGGTCAGCCGGTTGAGGAGGCGACTTGGGAGACCGAGCAGGATATGCGCAACCATTACCCTTATCTTTTTAGTACTCCAGGTATGTTTCTATACTCGTTCGAGGACAAACAAATATTTTAAGAGGGGGAGGATGTAACGACCCGGGCCAGTCATTTTAAGAATTAATTCCTTGATCCCCTATTAACTGCTCTCCCCATGCATATTTCCGCTATTCTGAGTTGCCGGGAGGATCCATTTGGAGTTTCAGAGTGTTTTGGGATACATAGTCGCTAAATGAGAGTTTAAGCTTTAGAATTTGGACCGTAGTCGGAGCAAGGTGATGACGGCCTCAGAATGGAATTTCCTTGGGTCCTTTAGCTCCGTTGGTGATTTCAGGCTTAGAGCGTCTTCGGATTGTGTTTTGGAGGTCCGTAGCTTGATTAGGCTTGAAATGCCAAAAGTTGAATTTTTGAAGTTTGCAGTTGAATAGTGAGATTTTGATATTAGGGTTGGAATGGAATTCCATAAGTTGGAGTAGGTCTGTTGTGTCATTTGGGACGTGTGTGCAAAATTTCAGGTAATTCGGACTAGGTTTGATAGGCTTTTTTATCAAAAAAGGAAATTTGAAGTTTTGGAAATCCATAGGCTTGGATTGGAGAGTGATTTGTGGTTTTAGAGTTGTTTGATGTGATTCGAGGGTTGGAATAAGTTCGTATGATATTTTAGGATTGGTTGGGAGGTTCAGTTGAGGAATCGGGGGCCTCAGGTGAGTTTCGGGTGCTTAACAGAAGTTGAATTAGACTTCGGAGAAATATGAATTTGGCTGAAACGATCATAACCACACCTGCATGTATTGGACCGCAGGTGCGGCACCACAAAAGTGGTAGGAGGACCATAAGTACGGTCTGCGACATTTTGGGCTTAGGTCCCAGATGCAGACCATGTACCGCAGAAGCGGCACCGCATCTGCGGAAAGGGGGTCGCAGGTGCGGAATTCTTGGTTTAAAGAAAAGTCGCAGGTGCAACATGGTCTTCGCAGAAAAGGGACCGCATGTGCGGTCCCAGAGACGCAGGTGTGGTTCCACTGGTTGGAAAAAAGGACAGAATCGAGGGTTAAGTCTCAAAACCTTAGAAATTGATATGGGAGCTCGGGATTGGCAATTTTGGGAGAGAATTTCACCTGAGTGTTTTGGGTTAGTAATTCTTACTCGGTTTTGATTAATTTCCACGAATCAATGCTTAAATTCATCTTTTAAATTCGAATTGGGGTGAAAATGTGGAGAAAATTTGGAAAAGTTCTTAGGCCTAATTTTGGAGTTTTGATCAAGATTTTGACGTCGGATTGGACTAATTTCTATATATTTGAACTCGTGAGAGTGTAAGGATTCCGAATTTGTAAATTTTACCCTATTCCGAGACGTGGGCCTAAGGGGGCTTTTTGGCGATTTTCCTAATTTCGCGTATTAGCTTCGAATTAATTAGTTGAATCAGTTACTTGAAGTTATATTTACATTATGCACTTATTTTGAATAGATTTGGGCCATTAGGAGTCGGGTACTCGTGGCAAGAACATGGTATCGAGTTGATTGAGTTGGTTCGAGGTAAGTGGCTTGCCTAACCTTGTGTGGGGGTACTCCCCTTAGAATTTGGTATAGTTGATATATGAAATGCCTTGTACATGAGGTGACTAGTGCGTGCATATGCTAATTTTTGAAAATCCGGTTTTCATTAAGTAACTAAAATTGTGTAATCCTTCCCAGTTTACACTACTTAAATTTAAGCCTACTGTTACCTTAGGAAAGCATGTCTAAATGATTCAATTATTTTACTTGATCAAACTGCTTTATCTAATTTTGTGATGCATGCTAGGTTAGAAATACCTATTTACCTTGGTATGAAATTGGATTGAATTAAATATTCTTCGTGTTGTTGCTATGTGTTTACTTTGGGACTACTAGCGATTTCCCGGTAGATCCCCCTAACTGTTATATTTTGGACTAAGGATTGATATTCCGGTAGATCCCCCTGCACAGTTATATGGAACTGTGGGATTGCACCCTGTAGATTCCCCCTATACCTGGTATTTACATTTGGGACTACGAATCAGGATTCCGGTAGATTCCCGTGTACTATGAGTTGGACTACGGGAAGACACCTGGGAGATCCACTAGATATTTACATTTGGGGACTACAAGACGATTTCCTGTTAGATCCCCGGTTGCTATCTTTGTGTTGAGTTGTATTCTCTCTGTGATTCTCTTTCCCTGTTGCAATTTTTGTTATTTTTATTATTATACTGTGTTACTTCATACTGTTTTCTTTTCCTTATGTATATGTATATGACTGGTAGGGCCCTATCCTTCCTTGTCACTACTCGACTAAGGTTAGGCTTGGCACTTATTGGGTACTGTCGCAGTGTACTCATGCCCTTTATTGCACATGTTTTTCGTGTGCAGATCCAGGTTCTTCGACTCAGCCCTACTATCCTTGAGGCGAGGTGATTCTTTAGAGACTTTGAAGTATATCTGTCGCGTCCGCTGACAGAGGAGTCCCTCTCCATTCTCTCTTGTAGTTATAGCCCTTCTATATTTCTTTTGATTTAGACATTCCGGAGTTAGAACACTATTCATATCCATATCTTGTGGTTCGTGAGTTTTCGGGTTTTGGGAGTTCAGTTTTTGAGATATTGTATTAGTTTATGCCAAGCGACATCTTAAGTGCTTCCATAATGTTTAACTTCAGTTTCCATTAGTTTCTTTTTCCGCAAATTGTTAGGCTTACCTAGTCGTAGAGACTAGGTGACATCACTACATCTTCAGAGAGGGCGAACTTGGTCCGTGACAAAAGGGGGTCTCAGGCATCACAATTGTGAAGCATTAACCGTAATTGCGAGGGTTGGTCTAGGTTTGGACTGGTCATTTTTGCGACCTGAGCAGACTTCGCAAATGCGATGTTTGAGTCGCATTTGCGATATTCCCTAGGCTTGTAAGGCAACTCGATTGTGATCCATTGGTCGCATTTGTGAGGGTTCGCAAAGGTCGCATTTGCGACTTCTGCAGCTGAACAAAAGAATATAATTTCAGGACTTAGTCTCATTTATCATATTTTTTGGCCATAAACTCAGTGGGAGTTTATTTTAAGACTATATTATCATATAAAGTTATTGGGTAAGTGATTTTGACTCTATTGTGATTATATAACATGATTGTTTATGAATTTTAACTTCTAATTTGAGAGCTGTGAGGCTAATTGGACTAAGATTTGAAAATCAAACACATATATGGACTTGTGGGGTTATGAATAGTCGAGATCTACCCTTCAACTCAGTTTTGATCGGGCGAGCATGGGGTGACTTTTTTTAACTTTTGGGGAATTCCATGAAGATATTAACTTTACTAATCAAAAATGATTTCTCTTGCCTTGTTTAATATTATTAAGTCATTTTTTTACAATATTTGAGAGGAGCGGAGGTTAATTCTAAAGGATGAGTATTTTTACAGTAATAAATTGGCTTAATTGAGTTAACTATCTTACCTAACTTTTTGTGGGGAAACTACCCCTTAGGATTTGGTCTAATTGCATTATTTGTGATATGAAATGACATGTATATAAGATGACGAGTGTGTACACGAGTGTACAATAACAAC
Organism: Nicotiana glauca; assembly: GCA_026770625.1. Taxonomy (NCBI): domain Eukaryota; kingdom Viridiplantae; phylum Streptophyta; class Magnoliopsida; order Solanales; family Solanaceae; genus Nicotiana; species Nicotiana glauca. Next base: position 226,134 of record MU698798.1, on the reverse strand, counting down.
ACCAACAACCCAGTATAATCTCACAAGTGGGGTCTAGGGAGGGTAGTGTGTACACATAATTTACCTCTACCCCGTTGGGGTAGAGAGGTTGTTCCGATAGACCCTCGGCTCAAGAGTGTGTACATAGGAGTATGTGTGGTAATTTGCCGGATTAGACCCTTAGGCTATTAATATTTGTTGAATTGAGATTGTTATTCTATGAAGTGCATTTCATTATTGATTTACTCCCTGTAATCTTGTGTCATTCTTTAAATTCTTGTAAATATTTTTTTTAAGCCGCGAGCTATTGTTACTTTGGTACTGTTGTTTGGGTGATGTTGTGGCATATTTACACGTGTGGTGCGGGTTGATTGTTGTGTTGTGAATGAGATACGCAATCGGAAGCATAAGGGTGTTGTTATAGATGCACATGCGGTGAGATAAGGGGGCTTATGCACGTGTTTCAGGTAAGGGGAAACACTTCATTGTGATGCACATGCGGCTAGATGAGGGGACTTACGCGCGTGAAGCTATGGGAAATGTTTTAGAATGTGAAGTTCATGCGCTTTCATAAGGGTGATTTTTTATTATGATATGTGGCGCATTGGGGTGATTCTTGTTGATATTATTGTGTTTCAAGGGGTTGATGATTTATGTCACACTTTGTGTTTTAAATGTTTCGCTTAATTTGTTGTGTTTGCACATACCCATTCTTAGTTGTTGTTTATTTTGTTAGCTTTACGTTGATAGTTTTATATTGATATTCTACATAGTTTATTTGTCTAGAGAGTTTCTCAACTTGAACCTCATCACTACACTATCAGAGTTAGTCTTGGTACTTACTAGGTACCGATTGTAGTGTACTAATACAACGTTTCTACACATCTTTTTACAGATTCAGGTACCTCAGAGCATGCTAGTTGTTAGTAAGTTGATTCTGAGTTTCTATGAAGACTTCAAGGTATACCTATTGTTTCGTTCGCAGGCATCAGAGTCATCTTCTAGTGTTTCTTTTCTCCTGTTCATCTTATTTCCAAACAGTGTTGTATTTTGTGATTTATTATGTACTCTCGATAGAGCTTACAGGTTTTGAAATTTATGTGACTTTTGTATTCTTCTTTTGGTTATGTTATGGCACACTTCAGCTTTCACTAATATTTAAATTGGTTTTTTGTTCTATTGATTTCGGTATACGATAGGCTTACATAATTCAAGGAACTAAGTACCATCGCAATCATTAAGGTGGGATTTTGGATCGTGACAAGTTGGTATCAAAGTTCTAAGTTCATAGGTTCTGTGAGTTCTAAGCAAGTTTAGTAGAGTCTTGCGAAGTAGTGCGGTGTGGTAACGTTTGTAATTATATTCAAGAGGTTAACGAACTATTAGGATGTTTCACTTCTTTCATTCCTTATCGTATGTAATTAATGATTGAGCCTTTGCCTTTCTATTCTCTCACAGATGGTGATTATGTGAGCTTCAGTTACTGATGATGCTTCCCCCGGTGCCGGTGTTTCTAGAGACAAGGACAATGGCGGAGCACGTGTTATAGCAAGGGTCGTGCTAGGGCCACGACTGAGGAGCCACCAACAGCTCCGGTTGAGGAGGAGGTACCTGAGGTGCCTATTACTACCCTTGGACTTTAGGAGTCTTTAGCGCACTTCCTAAGGAGTAGGTACCTGAGGTGCCTGTTGTTACCCTTGGACTTCAGGAGCCTTTAGCACACTTCCTGAGCATGTTTATTATCTTAGCTTAGGCGGGATTGATCCCAGTTGCACCAGCTACTTTACAGGCTGGGGGAGGAGCTTAGATTCTCACCGCCCGTATCCAGAGCAGCAGGCTCATGTTGACAAGGCTCCGGGTGTTATACCGGTGCAGCTCGTGATTGCAATTCCGCCTGAGGTCGGTCTAGTGGCAAAAAGGGGGAGCAGAATAGATTAGAAAGGTTCAAGAAGTATTTTCCTCCTATTTTCAGTGGCACAACTTCTGAGGATGCACATGAATTTCTAGACTAGTGTCACCGCATTTTATACACTATGGGCATAGTGGAGTTGAACGGGGTCGACCTTACTATTTTTCAGCTGACGGGGCCGGTATATAGATAGTGGTAGGGATATGAGGAGAGTAGGCCCATTGGCACAACACCACTTACTTGGGCTCAGTTAACTTATCTATTTTTAAGGGAGTTTGTTCCACAGACTCTTAGGATGCATTGTGCTTAGAGTTTTAGCAGTTTCACCAGGGACTATGGGTGTGTTTGAGTATGCTACGATATTTATTGAGTTATCTCGTCATGCACATGTTTTAGTTTCCAATGTTAGAGAGAAAGTCTACAGATTTATTGAGGGACTTGGATAAGGTCTTAGATTTGAGATTGCACGAGAGTTGAACACTGATACTCCATTCCAACAAGTTGTGGAGATCATTAGGAGGTTGGAGCGTATCCGCGATCAGGATATGGAGGATAGGAAGGCCAAGAGGCCTCGAGATTTTAGAGGGTTTAGTGGTTCCCGCTTTGAAGTTTCAGCTCGTCATGGAAGAGTTTAAATCAGCGGACCAGTTTAGTCTGCACTTCAGGTTACTCGCAGTGCTCTATCTATTCGAGGACCCTAGAGTACTCGTTTTGGAGAGCCATATTCTAGTGCACCTCGTGCATGCGATTCCTACAGCGGTTGTTCTAGTCATCCAGGTCATAATCAATAGTAGCAGCCACACTTGAAAAGTTGTTTTCTGAGTGTCCCAATACTAAACAGATGGTGAGATATTGTCCTAAGCTTCGGAGGGGTAGACGTCTACAGGGTGTATTAGGCTATGGTTTCTGCTCCAGTTGCTACTCCGCCTACACAAACAGCTAGAGGTAGAGGCCAGGCAAGTAGAGGGCTTCCTAAAAAGGGAGGCCATGCCTGCTATTGTGCTTTTCCTGGTAGGACCGAGGCTTTTGCCTCAGATGTTACAATCATAGGTATTGTTCCAGTCTGTCACAGTGATGCATCAGTTTTAATTGATCCGAGTTCCACTTATTTGTATACGTCATACTATTTTTGTCCATATTTTATTATGTCTCTTGATTCTTTAAATACCCACTATATATGTGTCTACGCCTGTTACAGATTCTATTGTGGTTAACCGTGTTTATTGTTCTTGTTTGGTCACTATCGGGGATTATAAGACTAGGGTTGACCTTTTGTTACTCAATATGGTGGATTTTGATATGATTTTAGACATGTATTGGTTGTCACCATATCATGACATTCTTGATTGTTACGCTAATACCGTGAGTTAGCTATGCCGAGGTTGGAGTGGAGAGGTACATTATGTTATGTTTCTAGTCGGATTATGTCTTTCCTTAAGGTGCAATGGATGGTTTAGAAGGGAGTGCCTGGCATACTTATCCTTTGTGAGGGATGTTAGTTAAGATAATCCTACCGTTAAGACAGTTCCAATAGTGAGAGAGTTTCCTGATATATTTCCAATAGACCTATCCGGCATACTACCCGATAGGGATATTAATTTGGTGTTGACTTGGTGCTGGGGACTCAACCTATCTTTATTCCACCATTTCGCATGACACCAGTGGAGTTGAAGGAATTAAAGGAACAAATTTAGAAGTTGCTCGATATGGTTTTAATCAGACCAAATATCTCATCTTTGGGTGCTCCAGTTCCCTTTGTGAAGAAGAAATATGACTTTATTAGGATGTGTATTGACTATAGGCAACTGAATAAGGTTACTATCAAGAACAAGTACCCACTACCGCATATTGATGATTTAGTTGATCAGATTCAGGGTGCTAGATTATTCTCGAAGATTGCTTTGGGATCGGGGTACCATCAATTGAAGATCCAGGCTCTAGATATTCCGAAGATGACTTTTATGACTCACTATAGTCACTACAAGTTATTGGTGGTGTCTTTTGGCTTGACTAATCCAAAGCAACCTTTATGCACTTGATGAACAACGTGTTCCAACCATATCTTGATTCTTCCGCCATCCTGTTCATTGGTGATATATTGGTGTATTCTCACAACCTGGAGGTTCATGAGAAGCATTTAAGGATCGTGCTCCATACTTTAAGGGAGAAGAAGTTGTATGCTAAATTCTCCAAGTGCAAGTTTTGGCTTGAATTTATGGCATTCTTGGATCACGATGGTCCCTAGTGAGGGGATTAAGGTGGATCTGAAGAATATTGAGGTAGTTCAAAGTTAGCCAAGACCGTCTACTTCTACCGAGATTCAGAATTTTCTAGGCTTGGCCTGGTATTATCACTATTTCGTGGAGAGTTTTTCGTCCATTGTAGGTTATTATGGATCACATGAGTCTACAACACTTATTCAAACAAAAGGATCTAAACTTGATGCAACAAAGGTGGTTAGAGCTACTAAAAGACTATGATATCACCATTCTTTATCATCTCAAGAAGGCCAATGTGGTAGCCGATGCTTTGAGTACGAAGGCTGAGAGCATGGGGAGTTTTGCTTTTATTCCAGTTTGGGAGAGACCGTTAGATATGGATGTTCAGGCTTTGGCCGACATGTTCGTGAGGTTTTATATTTCAGAGCCTAGTTGGGTTCTTGAATATATAGTTTCATGGTCTTTTATGTTGGAGCGCATCAAAGTGCGATAGTATGATGATACCCATTTGCTTGTCCTTAAGGACACACTGCAGCACGATGATACCAAGTAGGTGACTATTTGTGAAAATGGGGTGTAAGACTTTAGTGTCAGATTTAAGTGCCCAATGTTGATGGGTTATGGGAGTTGATTCTTGAGGAGGCTCATTGTTTGCGGTACCCCAGTCATCCGGACACCGCCAAGATGTACCATGATTTTGAATATCACTACTGGTATAGAATAATGAAGAAAGATATTGTGGAGTATGTAGCTTAGTGTTTGAAATATCATCAGGTTAAATACAAGCAACAAAGACCAGTTAGTTTGCTTCTGAGGCTTCATATTCCGGAGTGGAAACAGGAGCACATCACTATGGATTTTATACTTGGACTTCCATAGACCTTGAGGATATTCGACATAGTGTGGGTCATTATAGACAGACTGACCAGCTCTGCACACTTCATTAATGTCATGACTACCTACACTTCATAGACGTTGGCTCAAATTTATCTTCATGAAATTGTTTACATTCATGGTGTACCAGTATTTTCTTGGATCGGGAACACAATTAACAGTATATTTTTGGAGTGTTGTGCAGCGTTAGTTGGGCACATATGTTAAGATGAGTATGGCATTTCATTCACAGACTGACGGGTAGTCTGACTGCACTATTCTGATCTTAGAGGACATTTTATGTGCATGTGTCATTAGTGTTGGGTGTTCGCTATATCACCTTCCATAGCCCTCAAATTTTTCCTACAACAACAGCTATTAGTCAAGCATACAGATGGCTCCGTATGAGGCCTTATATGGGAGGCAATGTTGTTCTTCGATTGGTTTGTTTCAACCTGGGGAGGCTTGGTTGTTTGGTACTAACTTCTTTCTAGATGCCTTGGAGAAACTGAAGTTGATTCTGGATCAGCTTCATACAACTCCATCCAAGAAGAAGAGTATGTTGATATGAGGGCTCGTGATGTGGAATTTATGGTGGGTGAAAAGGTTCTACTCAGAGTTTCACCCATGAAGGGTGTGATGAGGTTCATAAAGAAGGGAAAGTTGATCCCTCGATGTATTGGTCCTTTTGAGATTCTTTAGAGAGTTGATGAGATGGCCTATAGAATTACATTTCCACCCAGCTTATTTGGAGTTCACCTAGTGTTCCATGTTTTCATGCTCCATAAGTTCTATGGTGATCCATCTCATGTGTTAGATTTCAGCTCGGTACAATTGGACAAGGATTTGACTTATGTTGAGGAGACGACGGCTATTTTAGATAGGCAGGTCCTTATGTTGAGATCAAAGAACATTGCATCGGTGAAGGTTCAATGGAGAGGTCAACCGATCGAGGAGGTGACTTAGAGATCAAGCATAACACGTGGAGTTGATATCCTAACCTTTTTGGCACTTTAGCTATGTCTCAATACTCGTTCGAGGATGAATATTTATTTAAGAAGCGGAGAACGTAATGACTCGACTGGTCTCTTTTTGAAGCTTCTCGTATGTGTATTTGTGATTTTATGACTTGTGGGGAGGGTTGGTTTTGGTTTGGGGAGGTTTCACATTGATTTGAAACAATTGGTTGTTAGTTTGGAAACGTAAGTTAAAAATATTTATCGAGGTTTGACTTTTAGTAAATGATTCCGAAAATGTATTTTGATGGTTCCAATAGGTTCGTGCGGTGATTTGGACTTAGTCATATTCCCAAAATTGGATTCATAGGCTCAAAGGTTGAATTGGCTCTTTTTGCCAAAAGTTAAAATTTAAAGGTTTGGATATTTCCCAAGTTTGACCATAGGTTGACTTTAGGACTATCGAGATAGGGTTTTGGTTTTTGGACTTGGAAGAGGTCTGTTTTGTCATTTGGAACTTGTGTGCAAAGTTTAGTGTCATTCCGAGTTGGTTTGGAAGGAATTAAAGTTTTGTTGTGATTTTAGTGATTCTTGAGTTTTATTGTGTATTTCATATATTTTTGTGTTCGATTCATGATTTCGGATACTATCTTAGTGTTTTGTGCTCGCGAGCAACTTGGGCTTGGGTGAGTTTCAGACGTGTTTTAGACTATTTTGAATTGAGTTCCAGAGTGTGGGTGTGTTGGTGCTGCGGTTATCGCATTGCGGGCACCAGTTAGCAAGTTCAAAGATGGCAGGGGGTCTTAGGCATCGCAATTTTGAATCCTTGATTGAAATTGCAATGGTTGGTCTGGGTTTGGGCTGGTCACTTTTGTGAGCACTTGGTCACTTTTGCAACCCGGGAAGACTTTGCAAATTCAATGTCTGAGTCTCATTTGCGACATTCCTTAGGTTGGGAAGGCACCACAATTGCGAACCACTAGTCATATTGCGAGGAGTTGCATTTGCAACTTTTGCAGTTGAAGAAAAGAATGAGATTTCAGGACTTAGTCAAAAAATTTACATTATTGAGCCCCAAACTCTGTGAGAGGCAATTTTAGGAGGGGATTATCATACAAAGTTATTCGGTAAGTTATTTTAACTCAATTTTGATTTTATAAAATAATTGTTTATCAATTTTAACATCTAATTCATGAGATTTGAAGAGAAATGATGGCAATTGACTATGTTTTGAAAATGAAAATTTGAGATTTGAAAACCAAACACATACATAGACTTGTGGAGTTATGGCTAATCGAGATCTACCCTTTGACTCGGGTTTTGACCATGGGTGGCTCGAGGTTGAATTTTGTTGAATTTTTGGGAATTGGGTAAAGATCTTAACTTTGCTAATATTTCTCTTGCATTGTTTGATATTATTAAGTCACTTTTGACTAGATTTGAATCGAGCAAAGGTGAATTTTTTTTAAAAAAAAAATCTTTTTAGAGTACGAAAATAGCCTAGTAGAGGTAAGTATCTTGCTTAACTTTTATGAGGGACCTACCCCGTAGAGTTTTGTCTAATTGCATTATTTGTGCTATGTGAAATGACGTGTACGCAAGATGACGATTGTGTACTTGGGCGTATATGTGGCTTGAATTAAATTTGTTTTTATATGAAGCACATTTCATTGTTGATTTAGTCCCTTTACCCTTATGTTATTGTTGAAATTTATGTACACATTGTTGTTCAGCCGTGGGCTATGTATAGTTATAGCTCGGTACTGTTGTTTGGGCAATGTTGTGGAATATTTGCACATGCGGTTTGGGCTAATAGTTTTTTTGTGATTGACATGCGCATGTGGTGTCATAAGGGTGGTGTTATTGATGCACACATAACGAGATAAGGGGGCTTATGTGCGTGTTGCAAATAAGGTGAAATATTTTATTTTGAGGCGCACATGGTGAGATATGGCGGCTTATGCGCATGGAGTTATTTAGGGAAAATGTTTTAACATGTGAAGCTCACACAGTTTCATAATGGTGATTTGTGATTAGGATATGTGGCACATCAGAGTGATTCTTATCGATATTCTTGTGTTGGAATGTGTTGATTATTTGAACATGTCATTCTTTTCCCTAAATGATTTCACTTTGTGTTTATAGGTTTTAGTTAATTTGTCGTGTTACCACATGTCTGTTCTTTGTTGCTGTTGATTTGGTTATGCTTTACGTTGTTAATTTTATATTGATATTCTACACATATTATTTGTCTAGAGATTGTCTCGACTTGAACCTCGTCAGTACTCCACCAGGATTAGTCTTGATACTTATTGGGTACCGATTATGGTGTACCATCTCCCTTTGCCAAATAGATATTGAAAGAGTACTCATACTACGCTTCTGCACTTTTTTTGCATATCCAGGTACTTCGGAGTGTGCTGGTTATTTGTGAGCTGATTGCGAGATATTGTGGAAACTTCAAGGTATAGCTGTTGTTCTGCTTGCTGACCTCGGAGTCAAATTCTAGTCTTTCTTTGCTATTGTTAATTGTATTACCATTTAGTATTGTATTTTGAGATTTTTGGCCCGCTCTCTGTAGAGCTTATGACCTGCATCACAGGGTTTTGGGATTTGTGTGACTTTTGTATTCCGCTTTTAGTTATATTATGGAACTCTTCAGATTTCACCAATATTTAATTTGGTGTTTTGTTCTGTTGATTTAGTTGTGTGATAGGTTTACCTAGTCCTAGGAACTAGGTGCCATCACGATCCTTAAGGTGGAATTTGGGTCATAATACATTGTGACCCATTGTTTAGTATATCTTGTCATATCGTATCTTTTCCCACGTAAGCTTTGGACTCTTGCAAATTTAATTACCTGTTTTTGGCCCATTCAAAAGTTTTCAACTCGCTTAATTGACATCCTTAGTTGCCAGTAGTACTATTACTTTCACGAACAAAAATCCCAACCATGGATTGTGATTGCGCCTAACATTCACTTGCTAGGCAAGCCAAAACTAGTTAATCACTTATTTAATTTTAGCAAATTAAAAAGCAATTGGTTAAGACTATAAGTCTCAAATGCTTGTAAGATAATAATGTAGAACCAACACCTTCTAGTCTACATCCAGAATCTGGTGTCTCAAGTACAAGAGCTGCTAAAAGTGCTACAACCAAGGTTCGAAATAAAATACAATTATCTGAAGGAAATAATCACTATAGAGATATGATGGGGACTTTAGGTTCTGCGAATGTCGTTCAGCTCTACCTCAAGTCTCCAAATATTGATAGTTCGAGGAAGCCTCCACTAAACACCATTGGAAACAACATTAAAAGCTGCACAAGAAGTAGAGAAGTGTAGTATTAGTACAACCAACCCTAAGTACTCTGTAAGTGTCGAGCCTAACCTTGACGAAATAGTGACGAGGCTATAGCAAGGCACTCACTATAAACCTGTATGAGTATAAGTAAAAACAATAGCAGAATAGAGAAAAAACGATTAACGGGAAAGCCCGAACAGAAAATGCATAACAAAGGGCCCCAAATATCATCTACACTAAACTCCCAGAAAACCTGGATATGAAACAAACATCTAAGTACGATAATAATATGTCTTCTCCATTGCAATGCGCAACCTAATCCACATATATACATTTACCAATACTTTTGCAGCATGAAACCTGATCCCATATACAATATCAATGTCGTTACGGCATGCAACCCGATCCCAATTATCATATCAATATATATTGCAACATGCGAGCCGATTTCAAACATTATTTCAATATTCGTTAGGACGTGCAACCCGATCCCACATATAAAAATTTATGTATGATACCACAAGCAACTATAGTGTATTGCATAATGAAACGGAATAAGTTAATAAAACAAATAAATACATAATACAAGTAATTGTGACTATCTAACAACATATAAATACACAAGGCAAGTAAAGGCAATAAATAAATGAAGGCACGGATACATGGAAACATATGGAACGAATGAAAGTATCATTTAATAAGTAAAGGAAGTAAGAATTGAAGAACCGGACGAGTAATAACATGGAACAAAGAAAACATGATATAAATGAAAACACACAATTAATAAGCCTACCCCTCATGCTTAACCGACGTCAATGCATATGCACTTGTCACCTTGCATATACACCGTCCCCACATATAAATCGCATAGCAAATAGACCAATGAAGTACTAATTTTCTCAAGTCAATGTTAACCACGGCATTTACCTTTTTCTAGAATTAAATCAACAATCAACCACGATTTTTTCTTTATTACAAGCCTCCAAACATACCCAATCGAGCCAATTATCAGTCAAAAAGTTCAAAATAAGCTTTAGAAACTACTCACGAATGAAAAAGGTTCAATTTTGATCATTTTTTAAAAAGTCAACAAAAGTTAACCCCGTTTCGCTTGGTCAAAATTTGGGATTCGGACAAAATCCTGATTACCTATTTACCCCCCAGCCCAGTTATGTGCTTCATTTCGAAATCCTCGAGTCTATATCTCAATTTTAAAAAATCCCTAAATTGTACCCAAGACCCTAATTTCTACCTTCATATTCACGAATTTGACGTTAAACTTCGTGAAAAAATAATTGAAATTGATTGAAAACTAGTTATAGTTTCTTATCAATGAATTTGGGAAGAAACCCACTCCGAAAATCACGTCTAAAGAGTTTGGGGTTGAAAGATGGTGTAAAATGAGCTATGTCCCATTTTTCCTAACTTTTAACTTATGCAGATGTCGCAATTGCGAACTTTTATTCGTAATTGCGACCATCGCAAAAGCGAACCACTTATCGCAAGTATCTTGGATAACTGGTGGGCGGTATGAACTCTCTAGCGTGGTACTAAAATAGGAGCTGGAAGAACACTGATGACCTGAGTACCCACTGGAAGAACCCTGAATAGTTGGTGGGCTGTAGCAACTCTATGGTATGACACTACAATAGGGTCACACTGGAGCACCCCGAGGAGGTGATGGTGCTGGATATTTGGGCCTGCTAGGCTGACCACTCCTAAATTGTCCTCTACCGCCAGCCAGGGCGCCTCTAAACTCTAGAAAAAAAGGACCTCTTATCCAACTGAACCTGCTCTTTACCCCTATGACGGTAGCCCTCAATCCTCCGAGTAATCTCCACAACTAGCTGATAAGAAGTCCCCATCTCAACCTATGGGGCTATACTACCCTGAATATCTGAGTGCAACCCCGCAACAAACCTCTGCACTTTCTCTGTGTCAATAGAAAGTATCATAAGTTCTTGGCGAGACAGCTTAGAAAATCTCGCCCGTAATCGGTCAATGACATTTAACCTTGCTGGAGCTGCTCAAACTGACACTGCATTTCTTCCCTCTAAGAGGGTGGGATATTCCTATCCAAGAAAAGTTGTGTAAACTGGTTCCAAGTCATGGGAGGAGAACTTACTGGCCTTCCAAGAAAATAAGACTTCCACCATCTACGGGCCCTACCCTTCAACTGAAAGGTAATGAAATTGTTTACCGTAAAAATGGTAATAACAATTTAATTTTTTGATGGGACTCTAAAAATACTTGATCTATTTTTATGCTAGTTATTTAAGCATATGATGCTAAGTGAATGAAGTTTAGAGACTAAATGCAAGATAAAATAGAGTTACAATCGAACCAGAGAGCTGACCAATCGGGGCCTCGAACTGACCAATATTGGGCCTCGAGGTCGATTCATGGGCTCAGGCTCGAGCTATTAAGGGTAATCAGGGAAGGGCTAATAGTTGTAAAATAATCAGCCAAAGCTCTTTATGACCAATGATAAGCAATAAATGAATAAAAATTATGAAAGTAATAAATAAGAGCAACAATATCGAGGGAGTACGTTAGAGAGAAAAAGAGAGAGTTCTTGTATATTTCGTGTGAAGTAGTTGGGGCAACAACTGCGCTTTACAAAATGACAAGGATCCCCTTTATATAGAAGGGGAATTCCTACACGGTATAAAATACATTAACTGTAAAGATATGGAGATGGGACGACTAGACATGACATCCTGATTCGGGTTCTGAGTTAGCCGTTTAGAGTAGGCCGGCTAGGCTTTGTCAGACTTAGCCATGTGTCTTGGGAACTCCCTGTCTTTACCCTTACCACAGTCAATATTGCCTGTAGGCCGGGTGTCAACGATCCTCGTGGGATGGAACTCGGTCACAACTTTATGGCCTCGAGACTCCGAGATGGTCTTCTGGAATGCCTTAATGACAAGAAATTGGACCCTCTGATTTCACCGTATACAGATAGTCTCCGTGTTTCCTAGAACGAAACGATGGGAAATGACTTTTATGCCCAACTCTTCGGGCCCCCTGCCATGATGTCATACCGATGATACAACCTATGATGTGGTCCTTCACGATAACTGAGACATCCCATGGACTTATCTTTTCGGCATCATTCAATGCACTATCAATTCTTATTCTTCAAAGTGACAGTACTGCCGTCGATTTAGATTTTCAAGATCACATTGATTGTGCCTATCGATCCGTCTTTCAAAGTCATTGATGGCAGTGTTATCACCCCCTATAAATGGGGTCATTCTATAACTATCTCTTTATCTAGGTGCCTTTCTTCATTCATCCTTTTTTTCTCACTATCTTTCTCCATTGCTAACCACCATGTTTGGGGTTTACAGCTTTAAGGTTGTATGGCAGCATTTTCATCTGCTGTGTGGTGGCCTACTTCCTGAGCTTCCCCTTATCGAGAGAGATCATGCCATCTCTTCGCTATTGTTAATGTTGTTCTTTTGACTATTACTGTTCTAGTTATTGGCTCGAGGTAATGATACAGGGGCGGCCAACTTCTTCCAATCTAGAAGGATGTTTGGACTCTACACCGCAGCTCATGAGGGTGCTCAGACTATACTCCACTGCTCACCCTCCTACTCCGGCCTGTCGCACAACACCCCTTTTGGATTCCTTAGGGTGAATCGGCATATTTGGCCAGTGGCTTGCGTGGCATAATGCCCCAAGAAGTGGACTTAAAGTAGTCGTTCCATGCAAGCAAGGCCAACGGCCACTGAGCCCTCTACCTGGCTATGGCATTTTTCCATCCCTTTCTGATCTTCCTACTTTCTTCTTTGTCTTCTTCTCTGATGTGCTACTTTGAGGTATTGGGATGAGATTGTTGAGGGTGCACATCCGAGGAGATACTGCTCGGAGACGCTGCTACTGGAGATGGATCTTCGAGGGTAGACTAGGCTCTTTGCTTTTGCTCTGGGCGTGCACCCCTTTGCTTGTTTGTTTCTGTGTAAGGACCCCTTATGGGTTTTTTTAATCATACGAAAGGAACCCTCGTGGGTTGTTGTAACCAAACGTTTATGAAAATAAAGATATTTTCTTGACATTCATCTTTGATGCTTGCCATATTCTTTTTACATTTGTAGAGACTTCTGAATGTATGTCTTTGTTGGCTATTGTCCATATCTAACCTGAATGTGAGTATTCTTTTTGGTCTTTAGTTGATAAAAACGACACCTCTCGAAGCCCTTTGTTGTTCCTCGGATCAAGCTTGAATTGGTCTGATAGACTCAGGCCGTCGGGACACTTAGGTCATACGAACACCGTACCTCGAGCCTTGAAATTTTGGAGAGTGGTCTCCGACTGAGGGCAGCTTTAGGCACCTAGAAAATTGTTTTGAACTTGATGTAGATAACCTTTGAGGTGTTTTAGATAGGTCACAGATGAGGGGTCGCCAGACTTTAGGCGATATGCTAAGGTTGAACCAATATGGACGGAGCTCGAAGTGCTTATTTTTCTTCTTGAGAGGAGCCTTCGAGATAGGGTACCATCTCCAATCCTGCAGTGGTGCTAAATTCTTCCGGGAGTCTAACTTCTTTTTTATGGAGGTCCTCGAGGTCAGGTACCACCTCGAGACTGGAGATGATATCGTTGGTTTCTTAAAGCCTGGCTTATTTTTTATGGAGATCCTCGAGGTCAGATACCACCTCGAGACTGGAGATGATGCCATTGGCTTCTTTTTTATGGAGATCCTCGAGATCGGGTACCGCCTCAGGCTTGGCGACGATACCATCGGCTTCATAAACTATGGCTTCTTTTTTATGGAGATCCTCGAGGTCGGGTACCACCTCGTGATTGAAGATGATATCGTTGGCTTCTTTTTGATGGAGATCCTCGAGGTCAGGTACCTTCTTGGGCTTGGCGACGATGCCATTGGATTTTTAAAGCCTGGCTTTTTTTATGGAGATCCTAGAGGTCGGGTACCACCTTGGGATTGGAGATGATGTTGTTGGCTTCTTAAAGCCCGACTTTTTTTTTATGGAGATTCTTGAGGTCGTA
>MU698798.1:185454-210895 GCA_026770625.1 Nicotiana glauca | reverse complement strand
ATATATATATATATATATATATATATATATATATATATATATATATATATATATATATATATATATATATATATATATATAGGGTCGCTCCCGCTATTTGGGGATCTCCCCATTTTAGATAGTTATCCTATCGCTTCGGTGTTGAGCCCTTAATTACCTTGGCGTTAAAGTATTTGTGCAGGTTCCTGGTTCAGTTTTTCTAGTCTCGCCATAGCCATGACTGTTACATCGGTATTCGGCAGAGAGGGAAGAGTTTCACTCCCGATTCTCTGGATTAAAAAGAGTCTTCCTTGAAGATTATTTCTTCGATAGAAGTGGGCCACCTTGAGTTAGTAAGGAGTGATTGTGGATGGGGGGAGAGAGTAGTGGTACAGACTCTTTCCCTAGATGAGGGCATCTCAGATCATGTTGATGGATTCCTAAATGTGTACACGTATCCTTTCACAATGGGGTCCCCTCGATAGGGTTGTGCTCGATTTCTGTTTAAGGTATCGGGTTACCTTGGCACACATACATCTGTCATTTTGGCAAGTAGTCTTGATGATGAGGTTCTTTGCGGAGAAGTCGGGGCTTGAATTTACACTCAATGATCTTATTACGCTGTATCGGCCCTTTCACCATCGAGGTCTGCTAACCTCGCAGTGTCAGTCGACCACCCCCTTTGTTGTTAACGATGATGAAGATGAAGACCGGGGATGGATGAGTCAGTTCATCCGGGCTCGGACGACTGACATTATCCCCGTAGAACTTATGCCATTCCCTAAGGAATGGAACTATACATGTACATGGTACATCCTATGACTTCTCAGATTTTTTTATGGCGAAGGCTAGTTTGTAACAGCATTTTTTCCTTTTCTGTAGCGATTTCATGGGCGTCGGGCGATTTTCCTGATATGCTTGGTTGGTCTCGGAAGTTGGCGACCCACTCGACTTGTGATGAGCGTAGGTGGCAAGTCGTGTCCCGTGGTAGATGGGAAGCAAAACATCAGAGTATGAGTGTGTACTACTTTTTCCTCACCCTTTGTTCATTCGGAGAGACCTTTTTCCTTTTTGCATATTAATCTTACTGCTGTAGGTATCGGAGAGCCTTTAGAGGCGAGGCCGTGCTCCTCCAGAAAAGGGGAGGGGTTGCCAGCTTCTGGGCTAAAGAATGATTATAATAAGCAGGACATGCATTCGCAGGGCGATGACGCTCAGAGTAAGGCAAAACGGGGTCGGGGCTTCGAGACAGAAATGCCGTTTTAGCCTGCCGCGCCCGTAGTTCCTAATTCTGGATATGTGGTCTCTACAAGCGGCCGTGCCTCGACTGGACTTTCTTCTTCCAGGGCTGAGGGGACTAGATTAATAGATTTTCCCACGGTCTTCGAGGAAGTCCACCGGCTTCACTTTGCGATGAGTTTTGACATAGACATTTTGCATCCCGCGTCTCGCGTTCCTTATCCAGTTTTCTTCTGCCTTAGGTCTGAGTTGCTCCGTCATAGAGCTAGATTCCAGAAAGCTCTAGATGAGGATAGATCTCTTAGGCTCCTTTGCAAGGAAAAGGAAGTCGAGCTGGCACACTTGCGATACAAGGCATGTCGAAGAAATTACAAGAGCTACTTGATGGAGCAGGTAATATTTTGTCCTGGGTGTGTATACGCTCTGCCTTTTAGCTTCTAAGACTAACGATTTGTTTATTCCAATTGCAGAAAAAGACAGAGGCCCTGGAATGTCTTCGGGATAAAGCCGACCGAATCAAGAATGATTGTGACGAGGTAAGAGCTCGAGCGAAGGTTCAGGCTTCAGAGGAGAAGGATGCCTTTGGCTATAGTTCCTGCCTTCGAGGTTCAACTCCGCTTAGCTCATGATAATGCTTTAGTTCAAGAGCATATGATCACAAATCTTGAATCTGAGCCTTCGAAGGCCAGGGCTGAGATCGTTGATGCCTTGACCAGAGTTGTACTAAGCTGAAACAAAGGCTGATTAGGAGATGGCAATTTATTTGAAGGACGCTATCAATTCTCAAGCCGAGTAGGAAAGGGTCCTCGATCGTGAAGAGAAGATAAAAGAATACGCTCGTTGCATGTCTCGAAGAAAGATTCTCGAAGAGATCTACGCCATGGGTTTTGTCCTCTCGAAAGAGCAGGCACGAGCGAGGGCGAAAGAGCGTGATGCTCAGTTACTCCTGTCTGACATCGAGGAGAGTGAAGATGAGGACGGTAGGCCATATATCCCGGGGGTAGGATGTAGATTTTTCCATTTTGTACGTTGCATTTCCAGAGCATGTTTATAGATGGAGAATGTGTTTTTTGCGTATGTGTATAAAAGAAAACCTTGTGGCTTTACTTCTTCTGTCTCGCATTTGTCCAACTGAACTGGTCTCAGAGTCGGTAAGAATCCTTAGATTCATGATATGGCCCTGGGGCTCATTAGGCTGGCCCGGGGGCTCTTACGCGCTCGGTCGATGCGACCTTTAGTATAAGCTGGAGTTTGAGCTCTTATGATTTTGCTCAACAGTTTTGGGTTTAGTCTCCGAGACGAGTTTTGACTCGAGCTCGTTTGGCCTCAAGCTTTTATGTTTTCATGGGCTAGCGAAAATGGCTCTTACGCCTTTGATTGAAGCGATCTTTTATGTGTGTGGCCTTGAGGCTCATTATGATTTACTCTGAGGCATATGTAGTTAACTATTTTGAGTTCTGTCTCCGAATCGGGTTATGACTCGAGCTCGTTTGACCCTCAAGTTTCATGTTTGTGTGAGCTGGCGACAATGGCTCTTACACTTTAGGCCGATACGGCCTTTTAATGTAAGCTGGAGACAATGGCTCTTACACTTTGCCCTTAGGCATATATAGTTAACTATTTTGGCTTCTGTCTTTGAATCGGGTTACGACTAGAGCTCATTTGACCCTCAAGTTTTGTATTTGTGTGGGCTGGCGATAGTGGCTCTTACGCCTTGGGTCGAAGCGACCTTTTATTGGCTTTGTTTTCCCCTCGTTAAGGACTTTTTAAAGTAATTTTCGTCTTACCCATCGTCAGAGGATGAGTATCTCGAAGCCAATGATGTTGAGCTGACGTGGTCGAACCACTTTTGCCTCTGTCGAGGGTAGCCTATTTAACTGGTTCTTTTCGAAGTAGATTCGAAGTAATGGCCTATGATTTTGTAGCAACGGTCGGGCATCCCTGAGTCGAATTAGTTTGGCTGGTACAATCATATTACCGTAGTTATTTATGTTTGGCCAGAGCCATTTTTGGTCCCGAGTGTAGAATTTTAGGTGTCGATATCAAGGATATGCTTTTTCAGGGATCTTACAAGTTCAATATATAAACTAAACTTTGGGATCGAGTTTATGCATGTTGTAAGGTTTTACAAAATTTTCATGCCTTTGAGGTCTTACAGTTTTGTTGGTACTTGATACAAGTATGATTCACGCCTTGCTTAAGGTCTTACAGTTTTGTTGATACTCGGTACAAGTATGATTCATGCCTTACTTGAGGTATTATAGCTTTGTAGATACTTGGTACAAGTATGATTCATGCCTTGCTGGAGGTCTTACAGTTTTTGTTGTTGCCTTATATAGGTATTACAAGACCGAGTCTGCCCGCTCGGGGTCTTATGGCCTCGAGTTTTTCACTGAATGGCGATTGGCGACAATATCCGAGTCATCAAGGTTCTTTTGGCTCGGGAGCCATCATCTCGGTGTTGCCTTATTGAGGGCTTACAATTTCGGAGATTCCAACAATGAGGTAGTGCGATTGTTGAGTTTTCGATACCAGTCCCCGAGTGTTCGGGGCGCTTTTAGCCTTGGAGGTGTTTTATAATTTTCATGTTGCCTCGTAGAGGGCTTACCAGTTTGGAGTTTCGACCCAGAGATCATGCGGATGCTGAATCGTTGATGCTAGTCTTCAAATATTTGGGACGTTTTTTATGGAGGAAATGTTTTGGAAAAAATGTTGAGTTTCCTTTGGAGTACGACATGCTTTAACAAAAGGTGTCCTTTGATTTCATGGCAAAACTACATGTGTCTCCTCCCTCGGGGGCCTAGCAATGCGGACTCGGTTCATTTGACCGTTTGGCCTGGTATATCATTTTCCTATTGGGACCCCATTTGGCATTTTTGGCTTTTCTGATGGGATGATCTTCCAGGGGGATGCCCTCTATTGTTCGAGGTTGATTTCAAAAGAAGCCTTGAACATTCATCTGGATCTCCCTTATGTAGCATATAAATGTTGCTTTGTTAAAAACCTTGACGGTAAAACCCTTCTTGGGATGAAAACCTGGCCGAAGGAAAAGAGTACAACACATGCTTTCGAAACCTAAGGTCATCGGGTTGGGAAGAGCTCTGGTTGTTTCGATCGGGTTCTTGTATGAGGGTTAGTATGAAATATAAAATGAAAAGGGAGATGTTTATACCTTAGCGTGGGATGTGTCGGCGATGTTCTGATGTCTGATATGTCCTTGTCACTTATAATGAGGATGTAGTACAGTCCTTCACTATGTTTAATCGGTCTTATCCGGTGATGTAGTTTTCTTTACCTTTGCTTCTTTCGAGAGTTGAGATATTTGTGTCAGTGGCACATCCTGCAGTGCAAATATTTCTCTTGCCGTGTGTTGTTCCCGGTAGACGGTTTTAATCCCATTATTTGTTGGGAATTTCATCATTTGGGGGAGGGTGGATGGCCTTGCTCTCATGTAGTGTATCCACAGTCGTCCGAACAAGGTGTTGTACCTTATGTCTCCGTTGTTGACATGAAATTTGTCATTTTGGGTTATGCCGGCTACGTTGACTAGGAGGGTGATTTCTCCTTTCATTAATTCACTTTCCATGTTGAATCCATTGAGGACTCGAGTGGTAGGCATGATTTGGTCTAACAATCCAAACTGTTTTATTACCCTCGACCTGATAATGTTGGCCAAGCTACCTGGATCCACGAGTACATGTTTTATTTGAAATGTATTCACGAAGAAAGAGATTACTAGTGCGTCATTATAAGGTTAAGACAACGCCTTAGAGTCCTCTTCGCTGAATGTGATGGCATCCTCGGGTATGTACCCCCGAGTTCGCTTTTCTCTAGTGATGGATATTTTTGTTTTTCTCATCACAGGCTCCTAGGGATAGTCGATGCCTCCCAAGATCATGTGGATAATATGATGTGGCTCGTTCGCTTCGTTCTTTTTGGCTGTTTCTCTTTCTCGGAACTGATTTTTGGCCCAGTCGCTTAAGAATTCTCGGAGGTGACCTTTATTGAGTAACCTGTCTACTTTCTATCGGAGTTGGTGGAAAACTTTGGTCCTATGCCCGTGAGTTATGAAATTCACATACTGAGTTATGATTCCTTTGGGAAGGATCCGACTGTACAGGCCTGGGCCATCTGGTGTCTCTGATTTTGCTGATGACAAAAATGATATCTGATACATCGAAATTGAGGTTGTATTCTAATAAGTGCGGTTCCCCATTAGCCTCGTGTTTCCATCGAATCCGGTTCTGTTAATGAGTCCCCGAGGATTCTGTACTCGGTTGATCAATCGATCGTTGCGAGGTGCATTGCACCTCTGGGCTATCCTCCTGTCTTCGGTGTATGGCTGATATCTTTCCTTATTTGGCTTTGTCTCTTTCTTCAGACGCCTACTCGGGTATACTGAGCCCGAGGGGGATCCTAGTTGATCATCCACAACCCTAATATTTGACTGATATCGATTGTGGACGTCCGACCAAGTTACAGAGGGATACTCGATCAGTTTCTCTTTTAGCTTCCTTGAAGCTACTGCACTCCGCTCATTCAGGCCTTGAGTGAAGGCCTGCACCGCCCAATCGTCGGAGAAAGGTGGTAGTTCCATTTATTCCGTTTGGAAGTGAGATATGAACTCTCGCAGCATTTCATTCTCCTTCTGCTTGATCTTGAACACGTCATACTTCCTCGTTGCTACTTTGATGGCACCAGCATGTGCCTTTATGAAGGAGTCTGCCAGCATGGGAAATGAGTCTATAGAGTTGGGAGCTAGGTTGTGATACCACATCATGGCCCCCTTCGAGAGTGTTTCCCCAAATTTCTTTAGTAGGACGGACTCGATCTTGTTGTCTTTTAGGTTCATTTGTGTCTGAGGTCTCGTTGTATTTTGGGAGTTCTGACATTCTGAACTTCTTTGGAATGGGTTTCGAATCCGCTTCCTCAGGGAATGGCCTTTGCACGAACTTCTTTGAATCCACACCATTCAGGACCAGGGGTGCGCTTGGGATTTGGTTGCCCTATAGTTGTAAGTCTCGACCTTCTTGTTGTTGGCTGCTATCATTTCCTCGCCCGATTCAATCGTTTTGGTAAGGTCCTTGAGCATTTTTATGATGGCGGGATCGGCTATCGACCCATTATTCCTTGACCTTTCTGGTGCATGTTCGGCCGAGGAAGCTATCTTTGGTGCTACCGTGCTAGGAGTCTTATCGTGACTTTGCAGCTGAGCAATAGCCAGATGTTGTGCCTGTAACATTTAAAAAATAACATGAAGTCTAACTTCCTTTTCTTCCTGCACTGGGTTTTTTTGGCTTCCTATTGGTCGACTTGGTGTATACTCCTGTTAGTGTGGAAGCTTGTTTCGACGTGTCGAGCATCACATGATATTATGTCCGCCAGAACCGGTCCTGGCGCGTTCTCAAGATTTTGTAGCGGATTACCAACACTTGGAACATCCATACCATTTTCTCCGTAATTCTCAATACTGTTGTTTACTAAATCTAACATTTTAACCTAAAATTGAAGATCTTGGACAAGAAAAAGTATGAAAGATAACTTAAGTTATATGATGAAACCAGCAATAAAATAATCACTATTATTTTTAGCCACACAGTGGGTGCCAAATTGTAATTACAATTTAATTTGCTGACGGGACTCTAAAAATACGTGATGTATTTTTATGCTAGTTGTTTAAGTAGATGATGCTAAGTGTATGAAGTTTAGAGACTAAATGCATGCTAAAATAGTGTTACAATCGAACCGATGAGCTGACCAATCGGGGCCTCGGACTGACCGATATGGAGCCTCGTGGTCGATTCTTGGGCCCGGGCTCGAGCTATTAAGGGTAATCAGGGAAGGACTAACAGATGTAAAATAATTAGTGAAGGCTCTTTATGACCAATCATAAGCAACAAATGAAGTAGTTCGAGCAACAGCCGCGCTTTACAAAATGACAAGGATCCCCTTTATATAGAAGGGGAATCCCTACACGGTATAAAATATATTAACTGTAAAGATATGGAGATGGGATGGCTAGACATGACACCCTGATTCGAGTTCAGAGTAGGATGACTAGGCTTTGTCAGACTTAGCCGTGTGTCTTGGGAACTCCCCGTCTTTACCCTTGCCATGGTCAATATTGCCTCTAGGCCGGGTGTCGACAAGCCTCGAGGGAGGAAACTGACTCACAGCTTTGCGGCCTCGAGACTCCGAGATGGTCTTCTGGAATGCCTTAATGACGGGAAATTGGACCCTCTGATTTCACTGTATACAGAAATCCACCCCATGGTACTCCAATATACTCGTGTTGTGCAATCTATCTCTGCACTTACCAATGATCTCCTAAGGACCTTTATGTCGCTCACCTCCGAAGATAGGAGGGTGTAGCCTAGTCAATTTGTGCAGCAGCTTCTGCAGCTCGCCGGTCGCAGCTGGTCTAGGCTCAGGTATGGATGCTACTATTGGTTGGGCCCCAAGAGCTGGAGCAGAAGGGGTGTGTGCTCCCCCTCCCGCCTGAGATGTGGTTGGGTTTACTGGAAATAAACTAGCCTGGGTCATAGTATCCATGAACTGCATCATACAAACCATGACCTTCCTGAAAGCCCGGTATTTACATGAAGTCGACCAGGGATGGCTCTATTGAGGGCACCTCGCCATGCTCCTCAATAATGAGATCCTCTACTAGATCCGCTGGTGGTGCAACCGGGGCAACTTTGGGACATCTTCATCCCCTACCTCGGGCTGGTGCCCTCCCCTAGCCTCTGCCTCGGCCTCTAGCAATAGGGTGTGCAACTCCTCCTGTGTATGGAACGTATGTTGTATGCGTTATCACCATCTGTGAGAGAATAAGGGAAAGAAATGTAGTATACCATCAACTGCACGACAGGAGAAGAATAAAGAGTTGTTTCCTAACACCCTATAGCCTCTCGAAGATAAGTATGGCCGTCTCTGCACTGATCCAAAAGACTCGATTAGGTCTACCCATAACTTGTGAGACCTACGTGAATATAGTGATCTGATACTATGTTCACAACCCAATTCTTTCATAGGCCATAATGTCGCTCAACACCATTGCTAGGTAATCCAACACTGAACAAATCTAGTGGTTTCTGTTTTTAATAAGTTCGCTAAGTAAATTACTTTTCTCAATTTAAAGATTTAGGAAATGACTGATGTAAAATAATAAAATGAAAGCAACTGAGTGCAAATCGTAATCATAGAAATTAACCCAAAATCATAACTCTACTAGTGTGTGACAAGACCTGGTGTCACAAGTGTATGAGTATTCTACTAGAATATACAAAGAATACTAGTATACTATTTGAAATGAAATAGACAGAAAAAATATAACAAAAGAAAGACTCCAGCTTGTAAGGCAGCTCACAGTGAAGTCTTGAAGTGTAAATCAAGCGTGCATGCCAGACTGAAATCAAGATGTACCTGCTTCAGATCCTGCACATGTAAGTGTAGAAGTGTAGCGTGAGTACATAAACGACATGTACCCAGTAAGTATCTAGTCTAACCTCAAAAAAGTAGTGATGAGGGATCGACTCCGACACTTACTAAGGGCCAACAATATAATAATATAGAACAGTCAACACATGCTCAAAAGTTCATATCCTAAATATCAAAGTGATTTCCCAAGCCTATTTGCAAAATTCCTAAAATTCAACCCCAAGCTCACGTGCTCGAATTCCGGAAATTTTTGAAGAAAGTTGTTACTCATAACCCCACGAACTCAAATATATTAGTTTTACTGAATTGCATAAAGAAAATTGTGGTTAAATCTCATTTTTATCCAAAACCTAAGTTTTCATCTAAGCCCTTGATTTTCATCAACTTTTACATGTTAATCTACCCATAATCTATTTATTTAATTCATGTTGTGTAAACATTTAGGTGCTATGTGCAAACCCCCTTCCAAGAGCTCCAAAAATCGCCCAAAACCTGAAATAAAATGAGCTAAATGGTCTAAGTCTCGCAATTAATAAGTTGTGCACATGTCTCAAATGTCGCATTTGCGACACCTGGTTTGCAAATGCGACAAACCCATCGCAAATGTGAATCTGGGCTTATGCGGCCAAGGTCGCGAATGCAACAAAGGAGTAGCAAATGTGAACTCTGCTAAGGTCGCAAATGTGACCAAAATGTCGCAAATGCGAACACTATACATGATAGGATTCTTCACAACTGCGAAGCCTACCTCACAAATGCGAACAAATTCTTGTATTTGCGAGACCTGCAACAACTGCCAAAAATACCAGAAAAACTGAAGTGTTTTTTTCATCCTACCGAACGCCCGAAACTCACTCGAGCCCTCAAGGCTCCACACCAAACAACCATACCAGTATAAAAACATCATAAACTTACTCGCACCATCAGAACAATAAAATAACATCAAAACCCATGAATCGAGTGCCAACATGCATGGATTAACTCACTAACTCAAAAACTTCTAAAAATGCTTCCACGCGTCCGATTCCTATCAAATCAACTCGGAATGATGCCAAATTTTTTGTGCAAGTCATAAATGGAATTATGGGCCAACTACAACTTCAGGAAGTGGAATCCAAAACCGATATCAAAAAGTCCACCCACAGTCAAACTTTCCAAAAACTTCAAATTTCTAACTAATGCCAAATGACCCGGAAATGACCTACGAACCTCTAAATATACTTCCGGATGCACCCCTAAGTCTAAAATCACCATGCGGAGCTATTCCCATGCTTGGAATCCCAAATGGATGTCTAGAATGTAAAAATCCACTTCAGCCCAAACTTATGAAATTCACTAAAAATGCCAACTTTCACAATTAGGTGATGTAACATTCTCGTGTCGTCCAAAACTCTAAACATATGCCCGGGTTTGAAATCATTATATGAACCTACTGGAACCATCAAATCCTTATTCTGAGGTCGTTTACTCAAAATGTTTACCGAAGTCCAACTTAGCCTTTTAAGCCAACCTTAAGGAACCAAGTGTTCTGATTTCAACCCGAACCATTCCAAATCCCAAATTAACCCTGCAAGTCATAAAACAGTAAAAACATGTATGGAATGTCTTATTTAATGTAACAGGGTTCTAGAAAGCAAAACAATCGGTCGGGTCATTACACCGTTACTTATACTCGTACAAGTCTATAGTGTGTGCCTTGGGATGGCCTCTTAACTACTTCGTCGAGATTCGGCACGGCACTCACGGAGTATATGAGGTTGGTTGTACTTATACTATACTTCCAAACTTCTTCTGCCAATCTTATTGTCGGTCCTAGTGATGTTTAGTGGAGGCATTACTTGGACTGCTATTCATCCGAAGACTAAAGGTAGAGGTACTCGCATTTGCAGAACCTGAAGTCCCCTTCTTGCCTTTTTGTACTGTTATTTCATTCATAGAGTTGTATTTATATTTCAAATCTTGATTGTAGTATTTTGTTTAGTAGCTCATGTAATTGTGACACTAGATTCGGGATTTGACTAGACAACGTGTTTTGGAGTAATATTATATATTTTGATGTTTTATGGCTTTATCATCTTATTAATTTGTTTTCACATTATAGAAATATTGTTGATCTAATGTTTACCTGCCTAGCAAGCAGACGTTAAGGACCATCACAGCCTCAAGGTTGGGATTTTGGATCGTGACAAGTTGTTATCAGAGTATTAGGTTGCCTAAGTCTTATGAGTCATGAGCAAAATTAATAGAGTCTGGAGGATCGGTACATAAACGTATGCACTTATCTTATAGAAACTATAATGCTTTAGGAAAATTTCACTTCTTTCTTTCTTTATTGTGTGACTTCATTCTACCATTAAGCTTGACTCATTCTATTTTTGGTTCTATCATAGATTGTGAGGACAATACAACATTAGCAGCCAGTTAGGAGTTGGGGCCCTAGGTTGTAGCCACTACCAAGGGTAGGGGCCGGGGTCGAGGAAGAGCGATAAGCAGAGACATAGCTCAGCCTCAAGCACGCACAATAGAACCTATTATAGAGCATCAGATCAAGCAGGAGGAAAACATTAACGTTCACACCGTGCCACTTAGACCGACTCTAGTCCTCAAGGGGTGCATTTCTTTCCCCGTACTTTAGGACGCCATAGTCTGCCCTGGTCGGTATCATCAAGCGGGGGGAGGAGATTCCTATTCAGACCGTGCCATTTGGACCGACTCATGTCCCAAAATGTTTCATTACCGCCCCCCTACTTCAGGACGTCATAGTCTGCATGACCCATGCCGGTTTATTTCCTGTAGCACTAGTCTTCCCTCAGGTTAGGGAAGGAGCATAGACTCTCGCTACTCACACACCAAAGTAGATGGCTCATGGATATCAAACTCTAGAAGTTCCAATAGTTGGAGCAACTCAGCCTATTATTGCTATACAATCGAGGGAGGGACCTGCGATGTCGTCAGAGGGGTTGAAGAGGTTGGACAATTTCACTAAGTTTTTCCTGTTCATTTTTGTGGTACACCTTTTAAGGACCCACAGGATTTCTTAGACCGTTTCCATGAGGTTTTGCGCAAGATTGGTATAAGGAAGTCCAACGGAGTTGACTTTGCAATGTTTCAGATAAAAGGTTCTGCTAAGAGATGGTGGCATGAGTATGTTCAGGGTATACCATCAAGTTCACCTCCACTCACTTCGTGTTAATTCTCATAGCTATTTTTGGAGAAGTTCATCCCATTAACTCGGAGAGAGGGCTTACAGCCAATTTGAGCGCCTCCAGCATGTAGCATAATTGTTACCCAGTACGAGACTAGATTTGTGGACTTGTCATGCCATGTAATTATCTTGATCCCTACTGAGAGGGAGAGGGTGCGGAGATTTATAGATGTCCTTAATAATGGTATCAGGCTACAGATGGCAAGAGAGACTAAAGATGATATATCATTCACCTGAGTTGTAAAGATTGCTAGAAAGATCGAGAGGATTTATGGTCAGGGTCGAGAGGCGACATCTGAGCAAAGGCCTCCTGATCACATTGGTTTTAGTGGTGCCTCATCTTGAGGCAGGGGTTCATTTGGTAGGGACCATCCTATCAGGCCGGTTCTGCTAGTGCTCCAGGCATCGCACGGTGCTTCGGGAAATCATGATTATTATGGGTCTCATCTTGAGCAGCTAGCATATAGTGCACCTTCAGCTCCCACCAGTGCACAACAAATTCAGAGCTATCATAGTGGTTGTCCAAAACATGAGGGTTGGTCCCAGATTTCGCAGCCACATGGATAGAGAGAATTCTTCGAGTGTGGAGGTGTGGGTCATATCAGGTGGTACTATCCCAGACTTCAGATCAGTACGCCACAACAGAGTACTCATGCCATGGTTCAGGCACCGGTTATTCCACCGCCAGAGGTGAGTGTCTGCCAATTCAATGTGGTGGTCAGGCCGTTAGAGCTGGAGGCCAAAAAGTGAGAGGCTATTCGAGTGGCGGAGGTTAGATTAGCGGTGTTCAACCCTGTTTCTATGCATTTCTAGCAAGGCCTAAGGCAGAGTCATCTGATGTAGTCATCACATGTATTTTTTCGGTTTGTTATAGAGATGCATCAGTTTTATTAGTTCTAGGCTCTACTTATTTGTATGTGTCATCCTATTTTTCTTTTATATTTGGATATATCTCGTGACTCTTTTAGTGCTCTTGTTTATGTGTCTATGTCTGTTAAGATTAAATTATGGCAGATCGCATTTAACGTGATTATTTGGTCACTATCGAAGGGCTATGAGACTAGGTTCGACCTACTGCTACTTGACATGGTAGATATTGATGATATTTTAGGCATGGATTGGTTGTCACTATATCGTGCTATCTTGGATTGCATGCCAAGACAGTGACGTTAGCCATGCCGGGTGTCACGCCCCAAAATTCGAGGAGCTCGACCGGCGCTCAACCGAGTAAATCCGACTGAACAAGCCTGTTATGTTTCATTCTACCCAAACTAATTCATGAATAAATATGAGATGGACTCCATTGATCATACTTAGTAAGTATTTCATGAACAACTTCCACATTATTTCCATTAAAAACTTAAAACATGATTATCAAGATATAGCAAGTTTATAAATCTTTCCAAACGTCAATATTGCTACTTTAATTCCCAATACCAAACAACACCCACAACATGTCTACGAAGCATGTAAATATAACTGAAAAATAATATGGAAATGCCGGCAATAAGGCTCCGACTATACCTCAAAATATAAAGTATATGATAAACAACGGTACAGGACCCCAAAATGAAGTGGGGCTCACCATGTCAGCTGAAAGGATGATGCGTCACTGGCTGCGACCAACACTGCCTGATATAGAACCACCTCCATCCATTTAAAGATATAGCGCCCCCGACAAAATGGACGTTAGTGCCATCGAATAGCACTAGTATGTATAACTAAATACCATCTCATTAGAAAGAACTATGATGCAATAACAAGGAAATCATAAGGGTTTAACAAAATCTTTAAACAATCACCACATTACCAAATAAAAGGGACACATAGCTTTCACATAACTTTTATACCTCTAGGCTGCATTTCATAGCCCTTCCATAGGGTTCACATTTCATGTTATACACCTATGTGTTCCATACAATAATAAGGAAATCACAAGTACAACTCAAACACTTTAAATGATCACAACATTATCAAGTAAAAGAATTTCGCCATTTTCACCTCATTTTCCCATAACTTTTAGTTTGGGGCATTTCATACTGTTTAACATTGTTCATAATACCACCATTATCTTGAGCGGAGTCCGATCTTGACCCGATAGGCTCGGTCGTGTCATTTGAGACATATACTTCAATCACAATCTCATTTTTCCCTTCTTCCGGAATTCATTCACAATTCCACCGCTATCTTAAGCAGAGTCTGATCTCGGCTCGATCGGCTAGGCCACCTTGCCAAGGTGTTGTTCCCTTCTCATTAATCATCTCATTTCCATCTTTTTTTCACATATATCAATTCATAGGCACTTGGGGCTACAATTATCACATCATACTTGGCACTAGGTCACATTTCATAACTCAATCTCTTCTTTTCCACGTTTCACATCAATATCAATTTCAACAACATACCATTTAATTTAAGATATGAATTACACATGAGAGGAACCATGAATCCTCGGCATATACAATATCTCAGAAATCATACACCTCATATTTATTGACAATGGGACTTTAAACACAACGGATTCTTCCAAATCAATAGAGGGGATACACCAATCCGTCATAAAACACATCAAAGGCACAAGCAAGAAATTACACCAATTATACTTGAATCCTTCTCTTCCAATCACGACAATATACAATTACAATTTAAGTTCTCGGCATATTGGCCACTCTCTATTTCCCAAATTCATTTAATTACTTCAAACATCTCTATACATAAAGGATTTCACATAGTTTGGCATAATATATGCAACTCAATCTCAATTTAAACTTGACTTGAAGTTTAGGCATTTAAGCATATAATTCACATTCTTCACATATCCTCATTTACCAAGAATAATGTATTAAACACATGAAGAAGTACCTCCCAAATACATTTTCACAATAACAATTCGCTTAACGTAACAAAACGAGTACTGCATCAATTATATTTTGAACTTACAACATTTACGTGGGCACCATGGAAGCTCAATTTCTAAACGACGGGATTTTAGTCATACATACCTCAAATTCGCCCATTAATGATACTACAACGATCCAATACACTTAAGCAACTTCAATCTACAATACAACATTCGATACGGCCAATATTAGTAATAAATTCCATAACTTATGCCATTTAGGCATATTATCAAACACCTTGTAGGTATAGATATTTACACCTCATAACTATAGTATTGGTTCATCCAACGATCACCATTAACCAACAATTCACTCTACCATCATTCCTAACCAATTTATAACTTCCAACAGCATATATATATGACCATTCATTCATACCCAACCATCAACCTCCTTAATTAACTCATTTCACAATCTCTACAACCAACACAACCTAGGTTATGCACTTATGGTCTTCAATCATCATCCCCTGAGTTCTAATGTATCTATCATATATAAATAATCACCATAGAGTAGTTAGAGATGATAGACATACCTCTTGTAGTAAGAATTTTAAGAATCCCTACTTGTGGTGTTCTTGATAAATTCAAAGATTTGAATGAAAATCTATGGATTTTAAAGATCAATTCATGTTAATATAAGTGTTTAGGAGTAGTAATCAACTGAAAATACTTCAAAAACTTACCTTGGATGATAGGAATGAAGTGTGGGACAGATTTCCCTTTGGTGTAGCAAACCCTTAGCTCTAAAATTACTTGGGAACGCTCTAGACGCAGTCTTGGGGTATTTAAAGGTCTTCTACTAGCGTGTTCGCACTAATTTTCACGCTAAGTTCGCTCTAGGGAGGCAGAATACTTCGCAATATGTGTGTCTACTAGCGCGATCGCGCTAATGGTCGCGCTAGTGACACATGCCCAGTAAAATGGTCATAACTTTCTGTATACATCTCCAAATGATGAACAGTTTGTTGCGTTGGAAACTAGACTCAAAGGGATTTAATTTGATAGGTTGTGAATCATAAAAATCCTTTTATAAGTGGAGATATTATCGTCCAAAGTTAGGTCTCGTGCATACTCATTCACAACTTTAGTCCATTATGAAATTTTCCAACTTGGATTAGACTTAGGCCTCTCCTTAGACCCCAATTCACCTCTAATATGACTTATACGCTTATTAACATGTCCAATTGATATCCATCATATCATTAATCCTCATTTGCACACAAAATAAAATAATTGGCCTACCTTGGCGCGACGAAATCTTAAATTACTCAACAAAAAAACTTTCTGGGGCCTTACACCAGGATTGCCTTGATTATAGTAGAGAGGGACTCTTGGTCATTCCACTAGCAGGGGCATTTCATATATGAAGGCTTGGCGTATGGTCATGAAGGGATGTCTGGCATATTTGGGCTATATCTGTGATTCCAGTGCAGTGGTTCTATACATGGATTCAGTTCCAGTTATGCGTGAGTTCCCAGAGGTGTTTCTTATAGATTTTCGGGAATGCCACCTGACAGAGATATTATTGACTTTTGTATTGACTTGGTTCCAGGCACTCAGCCCATTCTATTCCACCATACTGTAAATCCCCACTTGAGATGAAGGAATTGAAGGAACAACTCCAGCATTTGCTTGACAATGGATTTGTTAGATTAGTGGCTTGCTTTTGGGTGCATTGGTAGTTTTTTTGAAGAAGAATGACGGAACGATGAGCATGTGCATAGATTATCGGTAGTTGAACAACGTCACTATCAAGAACAAGTATCATTTGCCAAGGATTGATGATTTATTTGACCAGCTTCAGAGGGCTAAGGTATTTTCCAAGATTGACTTGAGATCTGGCTACCATCAAGATTAGGGCATCAGATGTCCCTAAACAGCTATTCAGACCCAGTATGGTCACTACAAGTTCTTAGTGATGTCATTTGACCTGTCTAATGCCCAGCGACCTTTATCGATTTGATAAACCAAGTGTTCAAGACTTATCTGGATTCCTTTTTGATTGTCTTCATTGATGATATATTTGTTTACTCCCGCAGCCGACATGAGCATAAGTAGTATCTCCGGATCGTTCTTTATACTTTTAGGGATTGTCAGTTATATGCCAAGTTTTCGAAGGGTGAGTTCTGGTTGGACTCAATTTCCTTTCTCGGCCATGTTGTTTCTTACGAGGGCATCAAGGTGGATCCTAAGAATATTGATGAAGTTAAGAACTGGCCTAGAGCCACTTCCTCCATAGAGATTCGTAACTTATTGGGTTTGGCAAGTTATTATCGCGGGTTCATGGATGGGTTTTTATATATCTCAGCCTCAACGACAAAGTTAACCCAGAAAGATATTTTTTCCAGATGGTTCGATGAGTGTGAGGTGAGCATTCAGAATCTCAAGACTATATTAACTGATTCCCCAGTGTTGGTGTTGCCTACAAATTCGGTATCTTACACCGTATATTGTGATGCATCATGTATTGGGCTTTGTCCGGTATTGATGCAGGAAGATAGGGTAATTACCTATGCGTCTTGATAGTTAAAGGTTCATGAGAAGAACTACACTGTGCATGATTTAGAGTTAGCGGTCATTTTTCATGCGTTGAAGATTTGGGGCACTATCGATATGGTATTCCATGTAAGGTCTATACCTACCATGAGAGTCTCTAGTATCTGTTCAAGCAGAAAGACCTTAATTTGCGGTAGGAAAGATGGTTAGAGTTGTTGAAGGACTATGATATCACCATATTATATTTTACGGGGACGGCTAATGTAGTGGACGATGCATTCAATAGGAAGGCTGAGAGCATGGTAGTTTGGCATATTACCGGCAGTGGAGAGGCCATTAGTCATGGATATTCAGGCTTTTGGCCAATGAGTTCGTGTCCTTAGATTTTTCGAAGCCTAGCCGATTTCTTGATTGTGTTGTGGCATAGTCATCATTGTTGGAGCACATACAAGCTCGCAGTTTGATGATCCTCAGTTGTTGGTATTGAAAGGCACGGTGTTTTGGGGATGTGCTAAGCAGGTTGCGATTGGAGATCATGTTGTTATGTAGCTTCAGGGCCGGATATGTGTTACAAACATTGATGGTTTAGTTGATCCTAGAGGAGGCTCACAGTTCGTGATATTCTATTAACCCAGGTATCACGAAGATGTACAATGATTTGAAATAACACTATTAGTGGTGAAGGATGAAGAAGGATATTTTTGCTTATGTCTCTCGGTGTTTGAATCGTCAATAGGTGAAGTATGAGCATTAGAAATCAGGTAGATTAATTCAGGCATCGGAGTTATTGGAGTGAAAGTGGGAGTGCATTACAACGGATTTTGTTGTACGCTTTCCACGAACCTTGAGAAAATATGACGTAGTTGTCATGACTCAAACCGATGTGCCGCGACGGGCACCTGGTAACTTATTCAATCGAGTACCATCATAACATATCTTTTCATGTCATACTTTTATAGATAACTGAGCCGGAAGGCTGCCATGAGATAAGTAGAATACAACATGTGATACCAACATATACATAAGACATACGGGCCTATAAGACCAAAGTAACCACTCGTATACTTAAAGTATGTCGATAAATCCATACAATCTTTTGCGTACATGACATCTGTCTACAAACCTCGAAGAATATATAATTTTCATAAAGGTCGGGATAGTGTCCCACCATACCGAACAATACACGTCTAAATCATACTATTCAAAAGCAACTCCGTAGGAAATGGAGCGCACCAACATGTCTTGTTGAGCTGATAGCTTACTTGGAGGGCTCTCGACCTGTCTATCGGGACCTTCGGGCATGAAACACAATATCTCCGGGCAAAAAGGGATGTCAGTACGAATAATGTATCGAGTATGTAAGGCACATAAATAAGTACATAACAGACATGAAATAAATAAAGAGTAAATAACCCAACATATAAGTCTGGATAACTCTGTAAATCATGAAATAATTGTAGTGTCATGCATATGCATATGAATGTAATTTCGTGCATAGGTACATGTTTCATAACATCATCATGCCTCGCAGGGCATCCCATCATATCATCTCGGCTACTGTGGGCAAAATCATCAACGTATACCAACTGATCAGGTGGTGGTGCGTATATAACGCCATAACCTTTTCCCATATCCCATATACATATATATACATATATACACGTATATAAAACCATCTGGTCATGAGTCAATGTACATGTATAAATGCATGAAATGCATAAGAAATACGCTAATAAGATTTTCTCGGAATGCCATAAAAATCCAAATGCCTTTCGGATAGACTTTATCAAATACGTATTTTTCTAAGACCCATGAACAGAAGATATAATAATAATCCACATGGGGAATCAAGAATATAGACACCCCTAGTATTTCTATGAGTAGAGTCATTTGTGAAAGTTGCGTATTTTGTTCGTTTCATTTGTATTACTTGGATCATGCCAAAAGGAAAGAAGGGATAGCCTTAACATACCTGAACCAATTCTCTTTTACGAAAACACGTAACTGCGGATCGAAGTAGCATTTCAAAAAGTTTTCACGTTCGGACATTGCATCATTTAAGAGAGTTTTCACGTTTGGACATTGTAACATTTCAGAGAGTTTTCACGTTTGGACATGGTGACAATGCACAGAGTTTTCACGTTTGGACATGGTGACAATTCAGAGTCTTCACGTTTGGATATTGTGACAATTCAGAGAGTTTTCACGTTTTGACATCGAAATACTTCATGTTGGACATTGCTATTTTTCTTTAATGATGTAGGAAGTTGGCTCCTTTTGTTTCAAAGAGAGTGGGGCCCATCTTGATTGCTTAGTTGGCCACTAATTTCTTCAAATTTTTGCCACATCTCATGTGACATTAATAGTCATTAGTTTGCACAGGTATGGCTGCCACGTTTTTTTAAGGTTTATCCAAAAAAATTTATCCACTTATTCTTTAATCCATCGTTAGTCTTCCACCAAAATCCACAATTAATCAAATATCCACACAATAGAGAATTATCTCAAATTACTTAAAATACTATTCACTTTTAACACACCTTATATACCTTACGATTATGGCCATGGGGTACCTTGTGTGGTACTAGTCCATAAATACCGGGTATTTTAGTTCGAACCGTATTCTATCCCAAAATGCCATACTTCTACGAAATTCTTTCTCTTCAATTTGCTTACCTTCTCACCTTCACGATTTTGTTCATTACTTGTTTGAAATAGCATAAAATGCTTATAATCTTAAATTAATCCCATTCCCGAACTTACCTCGATTAACTTACAATGAAACTTTAACGTACGAAAAATACGGGATGTAATATTTCATTTCCGAGCTTTCACCAATTTGCTTATGGCATACTTTTACGTACGAAAACATGGGTAGTAACATCATCCCCCCTGGAACATTCATCCTCGAAGGTTGACTGATGCATGTATCATTCTCATAACCCATAGCTCTTGCGAATACTTTAATACTCTTCTTGCCATTTAGGAAACTGTTCTGTGAATGAATCCCAAAGGCCAGGGCATTCTCCCCTTTAAGTCTCTTTCTCACACCACGACTTGTAGTCTGAATCCTTCTAATTTTATAATTGTTGCTACCTCCTATCATGCAGCCTTTACAACTCTAACTTTGTATGTGCGCCCCTGCGGCTCTTTTCTTCTCTTTCCTCCAGCTTTTTGCCAATATCTAGGCTTCGCTTTGTGAACATGTACAAAACTATGTCAAGCTATCCCTCTGGGCGTCATTAGCTTTACTACATCTAAATAGGTCATACTATACCATAATTCTTGCCTCAATTTATTGTTGTGGCGGTCTGTTACCAAATTCTATCTTACTCTTGTTGCTTATCCCATATATAAATTCAAGTTTTTTAATACTTTCTGATTACTGTTCTTCTTAAGAATGACGGCCTAATCTCAGCTCATACTTTGTGACTTTTGTCCATCCAATATTATTTGTCGCAATATTGACTAACAATTTATCACTGATACCTTGAAACTTCTTACGTAAAACCTTGCCACTGGGCTTACTTTGATTCGAGGAATATTTGAAGTGATTTCTATAATCGTATTTCATAGTATCTCAATGTGATTCACTTTAAGAGGCTATTCTGATCTCGTACCGTCTGCAAAATATTTTCTCCTTCTCCTCTTTTTTCATCAAATCATTATTCAATTGAAGGCCCAAACGTTATCTTTTATCTGTCACAATTACACCTTTATTTTACTACCAGGGCAGCATTTCATCTTTTTTTTTAGATATTATTAATATTAGACTCCTTTGAGTTCATTCAAGCTATACTGAACTTTCTATAACTTAGAGAAACCATTAACTTTCTTGTTTTCATAGGTTTAATCCCGAGGACTTATCCGTTCTCTTCCCCTTCTCACTTGCCATTTCTCGTTCTTACTCCTGTCATAAAACATTATCGTTTTACCATACTTTAGCTTGGGGACCTATACATATCTATTTATACTAGTCGCGGCCTTCTTTCAACTTGTTTGCACCATAGATTTCCTTATGTTGTTCTAGAACATCAAGAAAGACATCACGTCGTCTCCAACTCTTCTTTACTCTTTTGACCAGATCTCTCAGTACTTAGAAACCATAGGCTGGAAGGTACGCCACTGACGACACTCCTATTATTCTTGGATATTGAATCCTAATGCTTCTAGCCTTCTATTCGAAACATGGACTATTCATGATCTTCTGCCCTTGAATATCTTGTATGTTGTTCACCTTTACCTTACTTATCTTAAAATCTCGCATCGTATCTTTTATTTCCTTCATGACCTCCCTCCCACATAGGTATAATTCATGTCCATAACTTGAAGCTCAATTATAATACTTGCACCTCTGGTGCCTATACAATCCAGTGGGAGCTCCATACTGAATTCTTATGAGGCTGGTATTATTGTAATTGGCTTTATCGTAGAGCCGTTATAAAATATGGCTGTTGTACTATCCCTTTGGTACCTTTAATATAAAGGTTGGTCCTGCAATATTCTCGATCACAATTTTTATAATTTTCTAGGCCAAATAATCAGACTCCTAGTTTGATGTAACTCTTTAGTTTCCTCTTTCCCTTTGATCGACCTTCGTGTCGACTTAAGCTATCTTCCGATCTGCGGCTCATGGTATTAGTTATTACTTTAGTCTATCACGGATGCTAAAGAATATCCAGGATATAATATTCTAATAATTCAGTTCTTTGTCTATGACCTGGACTTAATTCTTTCTTTTAACTTATATCGTAGTCTTCTACGGCTATATGATTGGCAACATATATGTATACTCCGAAATCGCAAGTGCATTCATAGCGTAACCAACTCTGGATCATTGATCGAATAGTTCATTTCCTTCCTTCTCAACTTTGTTTAAACGTATGTATTACATCTCCTGGTCTTCTGCCTCCTTGTTGCGTGCATACTTATCTTATCTTAGTTCCCATGCATGCTGGAATTTTCGTGCAACTCATGTGATCTCGAATATTTCTTTTGACTTTACTTCCTGTTCACTAGCCATGGTAGGTTCTTCTTTCATATAGAGGGCGTACAATGTTGTTGTGAAACTGTTGTTACAAGACCATTTCTTTTTTAGGTCATTGTGCTTAGGTTGAATCTTTCTTCTTTATCTCCTCGGCTAGTCTTTCACTGTAGTAATTAGAGAGGACCTGCGAGCTTATTACATCGCATACCCAGTAAAAAATTTGATGTCCTTCCTCGCTTATAATTATCTATAGTTACTTACATCCATGCCCTTGTGCTTGTAGGGTTACTTCTGAACTGATATTTTAAATTTTTTACCAGTGGCACTATCTTTCATCCCCACAATACGGATACGGTACCTTTATCAACCCCACTCCTATATGAATATTTCTTAAGTATTACAATGACATTACTACGAGGTTGAATTCACTATATTGGGTTTAACTATGTTTATTGTGCACGATCTACTGACTTGTCTGTAACCTCCTGTTTAGCTATATCTAGGCTCTTCCTTAATCAACTACCAACTACTCATTGGCCCATTCTCATATCAATTTTCTGCGTGACCTTTCTTGGGTTATGTCCTTTGTTTTAACTTACTGCTCGCACCGGCTCCTTATCTATCAATAACATTTCGGGCATGAACCTTTACTTTCTCTCCTTGACGTCGTGTTTGCCTAATATTCTGGAATTGTAGCATATATGTAGACTTGGGATAATTGCAATCTCATCCCTTTTTCATTTTTTTCGCATTCTTCCTTTACCATTCCATAATTACTAGAATCATTTAATTTTGGCTTAATGCCACATCATTCTATATTCCCCCCTTTTGGGAGTACTAAGTGTTGGATTTACGATGACCTACTTATAGATGTTTTACATTTTCATCTTTGGCACCATTTCACATCATTGATGACCCTTACTCGCCTTGTGGTAATCCTCCCGTACCAAGGATATCAAAATTCTTTACTCACAAGGGTGACACCTAGTATAACTGGCACATACAGTCCCTTAAGCTAAACTTCGCTCACATTGCTTGATTTAGGGAAGCTTCTTCCTGAATGACCATTCTCTAAATTTCTCATGAATCTTGTTTATCGTCTATTCTATTATTGCCGGAATAAAATCTGAAGTTCTTATGATGCCGACTATTATTAATCACTCAGTCCCTAATTCATATTTAGTTTATCTTGTTCACCAATCCATACTGGTTCTATTACTCTGGGGTCTAACTTTTCCTCTTGGTAATCGCACTAGACTTGCGACTTATTTCTCAAAATGAGGACATGACTGTATGGCCTATACTATATTGTTGTCCTAAGGCATGTCACATCTCGTCTCTTCCTTTACTTGATTATAGATTTTGTAATATTGTCATCTTTTGATCTACCATTTTCATCTATGTAACACATCTTACTCATAATGCTTCATTAATACTTTTCTTATTTCCAGCTAATATTTATGCCTATTACGTTATTTTGAAAACTTGAACAAGACATTCTTTTGCTTTTAGCTTCCCTTTGCTCCATCCAATGACTCTTCAAGTTGCTTAATGTTCTCGTTTTACTAGGGACGCGAGCCACACTAAGGTATATTTATCCCTTCAAGGCTTCTAGTGCATGTCTTTGTAATACTCATGTCTGGCTGCACTATTTTA
Source organism: Nicotiana glauca (assembly GCA_026770625.1). Taxonomy (NCBI): domain Eukaryota; kingdom Viridiplantae; phylum Streptophyta; class Magnoliopsida; order Solanales; family Solanaceae; genus Nicotiana; species Nicotiana glauca. Next base: position 186,991 of record MU698798.1, on the reverse strand, counting down.
GAGTGCACCATCTGGGTATCTCACAAGGAGATCTATTAGCACACTTGCAATATCTTTTGGATATGTCAACTAACGCAAACAATCCATTCATCATTTTGGGTTACTCTAACCCCAGCCGGATCCCAATATTCGTCCTTCCCTTATACTACTTCTGTTAGCCCCCATTGGGCATAAATGAGATGGGTGTGGCCAATTGTACATAAATCTGTTACTAGGTAATTCAAAAGGATTATATTCTTCTGCATTATTTGTAAATATCGGCAATCTTCATTAACTGGGCGCCTTGTACCCTTCTTAGTCTTGTTCTTTTTTTTCTTGTTGAAACTTGTATCTATCTTCTGAATCTCTTTATTGTCTTTCACCATAGGGGTAGATAGATATTCCTGCCTTAAAGCTCCTTGTGAAAGGCTTACACATCTTAGTACACCCATGTTCTGTTGGAAACTTCATATTTATCCATTATAAGAATGACACAAAATCGAGTTCCTCTGACTCAACTCTTCCACAACTATATCTCTTCACCAACTGTCTTTCTGGATGTAGGTATAGTTGTATTAAGAATAAGATAGAGTTTAGGAAATAGAGTTCTTACTCTACCATATGATCTAGAGTAAGAAGAAAGAGTACCAGTCCTAACTTTTCTATAGCCTCCTACTTATAAAGGTGGTGCATGACACACCCATAAACAAGATTCTACTAGACACGACTTGTAGACTCCCTAGGATAGAGCTGCTCTGATACCAGTTTTGTCACGACCCAAACTGATAGGCTACGACGGGCACCCAGTACCTTACTCAACCTAATACCATCATAACGTATGTTTTCATGTCATACATTCATAGATAACTAAGCCAGAAGGCTACTGTGAAATAAGTAGAATACAACATATGATACGAACTTATACATAAGACATACGGGCCTATAAGACCAAAGTAACCACATGATACTGAATGTAGGCCCACAACGCCATACAATCTTGTACGTATATGGCATATGTCTACAAGCCTCTAAGAATACATTATTTTCATAAAGGTGGGAACAGAGTCCCACCATACCAAACAATACACGTCTAGCTCATACTAACCAAACAAGCATCTCCGAAGCAAAATGGAGCTCACCAATATCTTTCGCTGAGCTAATAGCCTACTTGGAGGGCTCTCGACCTATCTATCGGGACCTGCGGGCATGAATCACAGCGTCCCCAAGCAAAAAGGGATGTCAGTACGAATAATATACCGAGTATGTAAGGCACATAAATAAGTACATAACAGACATGAAAGAAATATAGAGTAAATGACCCAACCTGTAAGTCTGGATAACTCTATAAATCATAAAATAATTATAGTGTCATGCATATGCGTGTGAATGTCATGTCGTGCATAGGTACATGTTTCATAACATCATCATCTGAGGGCATCACATCATATCATCTCGGCCACTATAGGCAAAATCATCAACGTATACCAGTTGATCGGGTGGTGGTGCGTATATAACGCCGTAACCTTTTCTCATATCCTATATCTATATATATATATAT